>JBCJKH010010342.1:0-14430 GCA_039877255.1 Loriculus beryllinus | reverse complement strand
GATGGGGCAGCCACAGCTTCTCTGGGCACCCTGTGCCAGCGCCTCAGCACCCTCACAGGGAAGAGCTTCTGCCTAAGCGCTCAGCTCAGTCTCCCCTGTTCTGGCAGGTTAAAGCCATTCCCCCTTGTCTCACCACCACATGCCCTTGTAAAACTGTGGAGCTGGGATGTTTTCCTGGTACCGTAGACCCTAGAGAGTCGCTTCCCGTGAGGCTTCTTCCTTGCACACATGGGAGTTTGCTGCTGAACAGTAAATGTGGGGCATTTTACGTAGGGCTTTCCTTTTGTCCTCCTATTTGGTATTTTTGGGGGTTGTTTTTTGCTGTTGTCTAGGCAAGCCTGTGTTTTTTAGGTCAGTCCTGCACCGTAGCAGTCAGTTTTTGTACCTGCATCTACTGCTATTAAGGCCACAAGAAGCTCTTTTTGAATGAAGGGAGGGCAGATCTCAGATGTGCCTGCAGATCAGAGAGAGAGGAGAATGGAAGAAGCGGTGTTGGAGTGAATGAACCGACTTTCAGGCTGACTCAGTGATCCACATACAGTGTACGCTGTGGAGATTAGTCACCGCTTACTGTAAACCTTGCTGGTGCTCGGTGGGCATGCGTCGCTGTCAAGCGAGCTTTGTAGACTGGGAATGCAGAGAAGTGGTGTTTCCACGGAATTTTCCCAGTGAGAAAGCAACCAACCCACCCCCCAAAAACCTAAAGGCTTGTAAATTCCCGAGCTAAAGGCCAAAGAAATCTTTCGGTTATCTCCTGGTGCTGCTATCTTCATCTGTGAAACTGGGAGGAAAGGGAATAAATTATGCAACAACTTTGGGGTTTTTCTTTTTATGGTTTAGAAACCTGTGCTTACATGTTGTTGGTGCTGCTCTGCCCTGTCCTGTGCAGGTTGGTTTGATACCTTCCTTTCTTTGTTTCCAGTAGGTCGGTTTCAAGCTGCATTTGGGTAAAACACCCATTTACATGATGCTTAACAGACTAACAATTACAGGGAAGCATATTCATCTGTTGAAAACACTGTTTTCCTTTGCCAAGCAGAAACCTCAGGAAAATTACCCTCCAGGTTGAATTTTCTCATGAACATTCTCAAGTTCTAAACTTATTTACCAGCACAATAGGTGTGCGTAGCACTTAGGGCAGACTTTCTATTAAGGAGTTACCTTTTTGGGGGGAGGAAAAGTGGATTTTGTTTAGAAAAAGAAGTGAATGTTGTTTAAAAGTGGTAAAATTACTGCGCAGCCTGTTCTGAGTTACCCGAATTCACCAAGTTGAAGTTTTGTGCTTTCAGTGGTTTCTTCTCTGTTTGGTTGAGTATTTTTTGTTTTTCATTTAACTGGGCATCTTTCCCCTCCGATCTGTGCCCGTTTTGCTTGACGTGTTTAACCTATCCTTGGGGAATTACTGCTTTCTGCCGCGATCGCACCAGAAGGCCTTTTGCTTATTGGGGATGTATTTGTTTTATATGGCTTCTTTAAAGTGAGTTCTTTCCTTAGCCCCAAACACCTCGCTGGGAAGCACGCAGCAGGCTCTTGGCAGTGCCGGGTGGGACGTGCTGGGACTGCGTGCCTGGACAAGTGCTTTGCTCGCTGTTGTAGCCTTCAACTCCTCCGAGGAGCCAGGAGCCAAGGCTGGGAGCGTGGGTCCGGCTTTGGCTTGTCTCATGCTGTTTGTTTGCAGTGGAGGCCGAGCAGTTTATGTATTGCTGGGTCTTGGTTCTGAGAGAGAGAAAAAAAAAAAGCTATTTTTGATTGTATTTTTCTCCTCACTAGCCTTCGTGTGGAAATGACATCATCGCTGACGTCAGCCCTGCTAAATTCAGAGGTTGCTCTCCTCCCCGTTGGGTTATTAACTGAGCATTAGCTCTGCGCTGCCAGCGTGCCTTTGCTGACTGTGGCACCTTAATAACTTCATCGCAAACGCTCTGAATTTGTATGACCAAGAGCAATAAAGGCTGCTCCACAGCCCTTTGAAATCAATGGGAACGTGGTTTCATGGCTTTGCGTGCGACCGGATGGTGTTCCCCGGATCACTGATGTGGGCACAAAGCAAGGAAAGAATGGCACATTGCCATTTGCAAGCAGTTGGGTTAATGGTTGGACCTGATGATCTGAAAGGTGACCGGGTCTGGAGTTTGCTGCAGCGTCTTGTCGCATGGCTATGTCCTCTCAGCCCTGCAGGTTCAACCCTGCTGCCCTCGTGCCATGGAGTAGGGTTTTGAACTGAAGCTCCTAGCTTGTTCCTGCGTGTCCCATGTGCAGAGCTGAGCTCTGTGCCCCATCTCTTCCAGAAATACCAAGGTTTGGTGGCTGTCCTTCTGGGCTCGACGCTAGGCAAAGTGTGAGATGGAGGTACGGGGGTTTCCTGTGAGAGGCTGAGGAGGAGGGAACCAGAATTCACATTGACATTTTGAGCAGTTGGTTGCTGCCTTTTTTTAATCATAAAGCAATTTTTAAAGCAAGTCACTTCCCAGAGGAAAAATAACTACATTAAGAAGAGAGAAGGGGGAAATGTGATGTTGAATTGGTGCGTTTGAGCGGTGCTGTGATGGTGCTGGTACCAAACATGCAGAGACAAAGCAGAAGGATGACAATTGTCCTGATATGCCTCTTGCTGAACCTCCAGGCCCAATGTCCTCTATGCAGAATGGGTTTGTTTATCTTTGTTATTTCGGGAGGTCTGAGGTGGTGTGGAAGGGACTGATCCCCATTTCTTTGTAGTACAGTGAAGGTTTCTTTGAGTGTGGTTTGCAGTTCAGGGACCCTCAGAACTTCTCTTTGCTTTTGTCTGGCCGTGAGCTGACAGGGTAATTTCTTTTCCTGGCTGAAGCTTGCAGGATGTTGCTTATACCTCTTCTCTTTGGATGCGGTTTAGAGCTGATTGATTGCCATAATCCTCGGGGTGCACTGAACGTATAAACCATCAGTGGCCTGAGCCTACCAGTGGTAGTGGTCTTGGCAGTGTTGGGTTAATGATTGGACTCAATGGTCTAGGTCTTTTCCAACCTAAATGATTCTGTGATGCAGTGAAACAAACCCACCCATCACCGCAATGGACACGGGGAGATTCCCCTTCTTGCCCTGTGTCTTGTCAGCTGCACTGTGCGCTGGGAGGAAAGTGAGGAGGCCTCTGGGTGCTTTCAGTGGGAAGGCTTGCAGGAAGGGCTTTGACATGTGAAATCTATGGATATCCATTCACATACTTTAGTGTTTGTTTTTAATGTCTCCTCTGGCTCAGCTCTTCTGTTAGCAGTGGAGGAGAAGGGGATGGAGAGGGCAGTGCTGAGGGATGCCCCGGGGGGCCATGTGTTGGTGTTACCCCATGTGTGTGTGTCTGAGCACATGCCGCGGAAGTGGCCCGTTGGAAAACCAGTGAAATTCCTTGTCCCTTTCAGAGCCTGTGAGGAGCACTAGTTACTTGTATAGTCATATGTTATCCTTTTCTCTTACATATGTTCTCTGGTAATTGTCAGGAGCAGGTGCCTGTGAGCGATATTTAGAAATCAGAAGCTTGATGGAGATAAAGAGTTGTGAGTTTAGCACCAGCAAAGAGGCCAGGTTGAAACCCTTGGCTTCTGAAGGTCCTGTTCCTCACAGAGCAATGGCACAGCTGAAAGCAATGCTGGTCCTTCAGCTCCACAGCTCACCCGCACAGGTGCGACCTTCAAGAAGGGGTTGAGAGCCTGGTTTTGGGTCTGTATATCTGGTTTGGCTGAATCAAAGGAAAAGCAACATCCCTTGTGATGTGTGCACCAGCCCACAGGAACTGTGTTGGACATGTGTTGCACCCCTCCTTGGTTGGAGATAAGACTTGAAATGTCTCATTTGGTAGTCTCCCACTCTTTGAACCCACCTTTCCCTGTTGAGCATCCTGAGCTGTTCTAGTGGTATCACTGGCTGCTGTTGCGCTGCACGCATGTGTATTAGGTCCCCATTGGTTACCACTCTGCTCTTGCATCTCATTCCATCGTCTGAAGAGCAGCCACTGAGCGGAAGGTGTGGGGAGACTTGAAACGATGCAGCTACATCCACTGAAAACCATTTTGGGGCATTGCACAGCCAAAAACCCCAGTACCCCTGGCACTGCAGTCACATCATCTTCATATCCCCACAGGTAGCTCTCTGAATGCCATTCCATCCGTGTATCACTGTGGGAGCATACAGGCAGGTGTAACTAGGAGACTGACAGTTCAGAAGTAGCTGAGATTTCGGAGTGTCAGGGAAGACATAATGCCCCTGGCAACCTCTTTTTTTTTGGAGGGGGGGGGAAGGAAATTGCTGCTTTTTTTTTGCTATGTTTAATTTCTGGTGAAGAACTAGTGCAATATAGAGCACATATGGAAATGGCAGACGTTGTTGTTGGGGTTTGGAGCTTTTTTTTGTTGTCCTTGTTTCTAAAATTAAGCAAACTGGAGTTTGCAAGATCCTGCAAAGAATTCAAATGATATTGCACAGTCATGTGTCCAAGAAACCTTTTTAATCTGGTTATGCACATAGTGAACAGATCTAGCTTTAGAAAAAAACACATAGTGGAGATGAACGGAGTGGGATAAAGACAAAAGACTACTAAATACCTCTGATTGCACTTATTCAGTTCTGGTGTTGCTGCCGGCATCCTGTTGTGCTTCCATTCTTATTTTTGGTTGTCCCTCGTGTTCTTCCCTGTGTAAGGAAGTGACCTGTGGTATCAGCTCTTCTGCTTGAAAAACGTTGGTAACTGAAAATGGAATCATGGAATGCTTTTGGTTGGAAAGGAGCTTGAGTTCCTCTAGTTCCAGCCCCTTGCCATGGGCAGGATTGCTTCACACTAGACCATGTATCATGCGACCAAAGCAGGTGCCTCTGTTTCAGAAAACTAACAGTGTCTGCTTCACGTGGGTAGGTTATGAGTCTGTTACACTCGCATCCCTGCACATGGGTAGTGAGTTCTTATTGTGTGTGTCTGTAGTGTATTGCTGAGCTGGGTTGCAGGAGTAGGCATCTCACAGCTCAACCATGAGTGCGCTTGGCGATGTTCTCAAGAGCAGAGCTGGTTACAGAATCTGGGCCAGCAGGGCAGCATCCTGATGAGCCGTCTGGCACAGGGCCCTGTAAGACCAGCTATCTGGATGAACTTAAGCTAGCTCTTGCTATATGTACCATCTTGAAGGCTTTTACTTTGGCATCTCCAGAACCTGGACCTTGAACTCGTGGAAAACTTCTGGAGATGATTTTGATGGGGTGTCCTAGAGCACTTCAGAGCAAGTGGCACGCAAGTCAGACTTCATGCTTTGGAACCGAAGAAGATGTACAGCATGTGATATAACTGTATGTGATCCTCTTTTAATTCTTTCTGACAGTAAATGTAATGAAGAAGTCTTGCTATATGCACACACCCACACAGAGTGCAGATCTGAAAGGCAACGAACGCAGGCATGTATGCGTTATATTGCAGTTGTTTTCCCTTGGGGGCTTTGTTATTGTTGTCCCTTTCACAAAGTGGGAACCTGTAATTTTTCATGTGCTGTTCTTTGGCCCTCTCTGCCAGAGAGGCTCAATCTATCATGGTGAAAAAAATCAATACAAAGTCTAGAGGTTTATTTATAAAGTAGAGCATGGAGAGAGGGTGCAAAAATCCCATTAAACAGGCAGTTTAGTGCTAGCTGCATCTCTTTGGGACTCAGCTTCAAGATTTTAAACTATTAAAATTGCTACAAGAGTGCCTTTAAAGTACCACAAATCACAGGAAAGCTCTCTAGTTGAAACTTGCCTTTATATAGTGCACTAGAATTCAGCTTATGTATGTTTCTGATGCTGCCCTCAAACACCATTTTAGCATCCATTTTAGAGCTTTATTGCAGTTAATAATCTTACAGGTTTATGCTCGAGTGAAAATAGGTGGATGTCAGGAGTCAGAGTTTCTTTTCCTGCATGTACATCTTCATGCTGATGCAGTTCTGAGGAAATTCATTATCTCTGAGAAGTCTATAGGCTTCTAATGTAACTCTTCAGGATTGCCTGGCTTGGCACATGCTACCTCATAAATTCGGGTAGCATTGGGTTATTCTATGCCATAAAAGTTCTCACCAATGATGCGATGGTCATCTGCTCCATGTTTCCTATCTAAAGAGATAAATGTGTGCCTCTGCCTCATAAATGTGGGCTAGTGTCTGTGTTAAACCTCTCAAACATCAGAAGCCATGTATCTGAAGTGTAAGCTTCACCTCCCCCACCAGCAATCCTTCTGACTTGTTTGAATAGGTCGAAGAAGATTGATCTTGAAACGGTTGAGTTTCGCATACAAAAGGGAGCGTGTGTTTTGTGTCGTGCAATCTTTTATCCTGGGATGATGAGAATTGTTCCTAGAGGAAATGCCCAGAAAAAGATGGTGAACTCTGTTGTGGTTTAAAGCCAGCACCACGCAGCTGCCTCCCCCCTCCCCAGGGCAGGATGGGGAGGAGAATGGAAAGAATGTAAACCTCATGGGTTGAGATAAGAGCAGTCCAGTAACTAACGTACACTATAGTACTACTGCTAATAATAATGATAAGGGAAATAACGAGGGAGAGAACATAAAACTGAAAGGGGAAAGAAGTAAAGCCCAATTTTGATGCCCAATACTATTGCTCACCACTCGCCGACCGATACCCAGCCTGACCCGAGCAGCGGTCTGGGCCTCCCGGGTGACTCCCCCCAGTTTCTATTGTGGGCACAATGTGGTATGGAATACCCCTTTGGTTAGTTTGGGTCAGATGCCCTGTCTCTGCTTCCTCCTGGCTTCCCGTGCCCCTCCGCACTGGCAGAGCACGAGACTGAGAAGTCCTTGATCAGAGCACGCATTACTGAGCAACAACTAAAAACATCGGTGTTATCAGCCTTGTTCCCAGACTAAAGCCAAAGCACAGTGCTGCACCAGCGACTAGGAAGAGAATTAACTCTATCCCAGCTGAAACCAGGACAACTCTTACTTGGGCTTTTCCATCGCCTCAAGACAGCACAGGCTGCCGGAGAACATAGTTCTTAATGAGAGCTGTGGGAGCAAGCTACATAAATGAACATGACAGAAGGCAAAAGAGAAACTCTAACTCGCCAAACATTTGTGTGTGGTATAAATATGCGCCCTGTCACGCAGTCATATCCGTGCATACATGCCAGTAACCTAATCCATCATTCCTGCATTATTCATCCCTCAATTTCTCCTTGTTTTATTAATCCTCAGCCTACTTCTAGCTTACTTCTTGCCATTGTTGATCGCGTGCATTTTCCTCTTTCCTGGATGTGTGAAGTTGGAATCGAGTAACAATTTCAGCAAGCTTAGAAAAAATCAAGGCTGTTAACATGGCCCTTTCCCTGTTAATTAACATCTGAAGTTCATAGAAAGGGATCCAGCTTGTGTAATTACTGTGTGGTTAAAAACTCGGTGGAAAATTCATATTAATGCTTGGAAAGTGGAGATGAAAAGAGACACCATTAAGACTTGAAAAAACCCAACATATTTTTCAACTCGAACAACTAATGTCTATTCCATAAGGTGCTTCTCAGTGTGAAAAGGGGAGGCTTTAATTCTTACACAGCTCTGAGCAGAAATGACAGCTAACCTGCTCTTGAGACAGCAAGCGAGCGATGTTAACGAGCCCATCAGAACTGGGGTTGCAGCTGGGTTGATTTGGTTTGGCCAAATTGTGATTGCCGACAGCTGTGGTTGGGTTCCCAGCTCAGCTTTTCTGCCCAGGGTACCGCCTCCAAGGGCTTTTTCTTCCTCTTCCTGGGCTTGTTTTGGTTGTGGAGGCAATATATTGGCTCTATCACAGCTTGGTTCTGTGCTCAGACCCTTGTGAAGTACCACCAGGTAGGATGTGGAGGCTATTGGGACATGAAGGAAGAGCAAAAGCTGGGTGAGAGAAGGTAATATGGCTTGGAGAGCGTTTGTTAGGTGAGGGTGCTGCAGTGATGTGGATGTTGCCTGGGGTTATTTGGGAAGGGTGATGCCTGTGAAGTGATGGTCTCTTCTCCTCTGGCTGTCCTGTAGCATTCAGAGCTGTTATGGAAGTTACTCCCTGACTATGC
This sequence comes from Loriculus beryllinus, assembly GCA_039877255.1. Classification (NCBI taxonomy): domain Eukaryota; kingdom Metazoa; phylum Chordata; class Aves; order Psittaciformes; family Psittacidae; genus Loriculus; species Loriculus beryllinus. Next base: position 6,387 of record JBCJKH010010342.1, on the reverse strand, counting down.
CTCTTGGCAGAGCTTTTAAAGCCCTTACTGAGCTTTTAAAGCCCTGGGATTCAGTCCACTGGCTTCCATCTCCCCCTTCCTTTCAATGGTGGATGTGTTATTGGTCTTTCTGCACAGTTTTCCCCTTGTTTCCCAGGGAGTCTTTCTTTTTCTTTAATCATCCTGTGCATGTCATGTGGAAGCATGGTATAAGTGGGGTTTTAATGGAATTGTGGGGAAAAGTACGAGATATATTCAACACTTCCAATATATATATATATTCATCACAGTATGTATATATTCAACACTTCCAATAGGGTAGGGCTGCTGGGTGCTGCGTATGGCATGTGGTGTGCTGCTGCTTCAGGTGAAGATGTCCCTGCTCATTGGCCTTAGGTGAGCTTTGAAGGTCCCTTTGAACCCAAACTGTTCTATGAGGGGGTGCTGGGAATGAGCCCTGTCTTGATAAGAGCCCTTCCTTTGCTCAGCTCCTCATCTCTCACAGGCAGGGCTGAATGCTGGGTTGCTATCACTCCTCCTTCTCCTTCCATGCTCATCTTGGTAGCATCTCTGCTCTCGCTGGTGGGATGTGTCAAGGGGGATTGTGTCTCCAGGGCCCAGAACCTGCAGGGCATGGTCATATTGAGCACTGCATGGGTTTGTTTAGGGTTCTAGGACAAGCAAAATGGCCTCTGGAGGGAAACTTGGCCCTTTTCTCCTTGCCTGCACATTAACCTTTTGCAGGGAGTGGTAAAAAAAAGCCACTTTGTTGAGCATTGACTGGTTTTGGTGCTGTCCTTGAGGTGCATTGGGCTGACACATGCTTTGTGTAATGGGTGAGATGGGATGGATTAGAGCTGAACAGCTCTGGGTCATACCCAAAATGAAGCTACTCGGGTTGGTGCAGGGGGTAGCTGCTGATGGCTTTAGCTTCTAAAATATCTTTGAGAAGACAAAGTAAGACCTTGTAGTTCCCAGCTGGTAAAATACATCCATTGGAGGTGCCTGGTTGAAGTATTATGAGAGACATGAAAGGTGTCCCTGCCTGTGGCAGAGGGCTCAAAGTGGGTGAGCTTAAGGTCCCTTCCAACCCAAACCAGTCTGGGATTGTAGGAGCACTGCCTTTTGTTGGCTGCCTGCAGGATGAGTCCAGCCCCACACTTACATTCCCTGCTTAGTCTGTGTGCTGGTGTTGGGGCATGGACCAGCTCCTGAAGAAATCCCTCATTCCACCTGGTGAGTTTTTCCTGTTACGTTGATTTGGGACATGGGAATGCCCTCCTGGAGGATAGGAGAGGGAGGGAATGGGGCCTTTTTTTGTGAGTTTGCCATAGGGAAGAGGTGGTGTTTTAGGATGTTCTGATAATGTTCTTGAGCTAAATAGGTACCATGTAGCTGCTGGTGACTGGAAAGGACTGTCCTGCAGGTCCTGCCCCTGCCCTTTCCTGCCCCTGGGAGTTAAATGAAGGACTCTGTTGCTGCTTCTGCTCTCTCTGGCAGAAAGGAGGAAGTGGTAGATACCAGTCTTCCTTTCGCACACATCCTTCCACGCGCATCTTGCTGGTGGCCACCCAAACTGTCCTCTAGAGATGCTGCTCTACCATGACTAATTTCCTGGCTTTTAGCTTGAAAATGAAGTCATCAGTGTTGTGCAAATCAGCTGGAACAAGTTCCGGCCTCTTTTGTATGGAAAAACCTAGAAAGCAGACCTCTGGGAAGAGGCGTTGGAGATGGGTTTTGGATGTCTCTGTGATTTGAGGACAGGGAAAGCAGCAATAAATGCTGTAAGTTTAACTGGTGTGCCTTGATTTCAGAAGCAAGACAGAGAGCACTGGAAGCAGTAGATGCAAACTGCCAGGTAAAGAATAACCAGGGCTGTGATCATGCAGAACTTATACTGTTAACTGTAATGCCGTCAAAGCTTTGGGTCTGATTGAGAGGATCCACCTTCTCAATGTGGAATAAACATTGCTGTGTCTTCCCTTTGCTGTTTGTACAAACATCTTCGTTGGTAGCATTTTGTGGACGGCCCTGCTTGTGTGACTCTGTGTCTGTGCATGTTAGACATACCTCTGTTGGTTAAACTCCCCTCAGAAGTATTTTAACTGAGAGATGTCCAAGCATGTGACTTTAGCCAATTCTTTATGCATTGTTTTCCCAGCTATAAAAAGGTTCCAGTTAAGGAAAATATTAACTTTACTCAGCAAGTAAATACAAGTCTAGGGAGAAGATTTTGTGTTTTCTTGCCTTGTGTGGTTTTTCTTTGGGATGTGTGTGCGCGCCTTAAAGAATGCTAACTGAGGCAAAACCCTTGCTTGAAGTATTGGTGATTTGGTAACGTAAAGCCAGATGTTTACATTGCTTGTATTCATTGTGTGCCACTCCTTTAAAACCCAACAAATTCTAATATGTGTTTCATGTCTATATACAGCTGTGGATGTTGTAAATCACAAAGCACAGAACAGCAAAAGTAAGCTTTAATTGTAGATGCAGTGAGTTAACTGAGATTTGCCTGGGGAAGCAGATTTCGGAAGGCAGCAGCTAAGACGGGTTCCTCCTTTGTCTGAGCAATTGAAGTGAGCAACCAGCTGGAAATAAGTTCTTCAGGCTGGTGCATCTTCAATATGTGAAACCCATTTTTGCCAGACTTTACTATCAGCACCATGCAGCATAATCTCACTGAGCTTGTGGGGTTTCCGCAGGTCGGCATCAGCCCAATGGCTCTCAGGGTCTGGCCTCACTTCCTCCTTGGCTGGAAAAGCCAACCCAGTTCTTCAGACTGGGAGGGGGAAACTGGCTGGGCATTCATCTCAGATAACTGGAGGTTTGCTTTTCTTTTCTTGGTTTGGTTATTAAAGAAATTAATCTTTTCCAGACAGATTGTTTCCTGGGAATGCTGGGAGAGATGGCGAGCTAAGGAGCTTCCTGTTAGCAGGCTTAGTCGCAGTGTTTGACTCCAAAGCAGCAAAATACAGCCTCTCACAAGCCACGCTGAGCCCTACAGCCAGCCTCTGCTCTCCAGCCACCCCAGCCCCAGCATCCCTGAGGGCAGTCTGGAGCACAGCAAGCTTAGTGTGGTAACTGCAGTGAAGGGGCAAGGCAAGTTCCCACTGTTTCAGTGTGGGAACCAAGAGAGAAGCTCTGTGTTAGCCTAGCAACACGGTTAGGGACTTCCTCGGATGGTACAAACTCAGCTCTTTTATTGCAGGGCACTGCTTTTAGGTTGCTCTTGAGGAGTTGGTCGGTATCATTGAATCTCAGCGAGAAGCAAATCAGTTAACCTAAAATAACAGTTTTGGGGAAGACTTGCCCCAGTGTAAAATATTTGAAGGTTTTTGGGTTGTTTTGGTTTCTTTTTCTTTTAATTCTTCCTCCTTTTAAACTTGTATCGAAGATTAGACAGCAAGCTGGGAAGTGGTTGTGGCACTCACTAGCTCCACTTAAGCCTGAATCAAGACTCCACTCCAGGGAGAGCAAGCAGGCGATAAGCAGGCGAGTCAAACATGCCTCAATTGCTGCATGCTCCATTTGGATGCTCTCTGGGGCCTTTTCCTACTGGGCTTTTACAGGATTGGGACCAGGAATTGGCTTCTCCATCCACTGCTGGGGATCCCGGGCTGGGCAGCGTAAAGGGAAAGTAGTGAGTGTGTGCTCATGGCAAATGAGAGAGCAGTTCACCTCTCAGTTTAAGCCCTGGCCGGTGGCTGGGAGAGGCTTGGTGAGATGGAAAATGGGTTTGCCCCAACTTCTGCCAGTGATCCCAGTGCTCAAGTGCTGCCCTGCCAGTCCTGTGCTTCTTGGGTTAAGAGAAGTAAAGTGAGACAGCAGGAAGCCAGGATGTAAACTGTGCTTACTTCTTGGAAGCAGCAGGAAAATAATGACATCAGTGTTTGCCAAACTCGGAGCAATCTGAAACTGAAGGAGCTGTTTTCATCACATCTATTTCGTGAAGGAAAATACGTGTGTTCTCTTGTGCTCCATGTGTATTCTCAACTTCTTCCAGCAGTGCCCTGTACAGACATGGTCACTGCTTTGAAATGGGGTTTGTTTCATTGCAGACCTGATCGGTTGGGAGGGAATGGGCATAGCAAGTTTTAATAACAGCAAGGACTGGCAGTGTTTTTTCTCCCCATCCGTTTAGGTATCTCCTGTTTCTTTTCTATGTGAGCTCTGTACCTGTTACCCCATTGAAACAGCAGTAGATGAGCCAGTTGTAATTCAGCGTGCTGTGCAGTAATTCGTTTCAGCCAAAAAAAGGGGCTGTGAAATGTTCTGTTCCCAGTTAAAAAGGAAAATCTGGAAACTTCTGGCTCTGGAATCCCAGTTCTTTCTTCTGGAATTTCTACTTGGTGGTGCAATTCTTTTCAAGAGGTTCTGCTGCTCTCAGAGCAATAGGATGCTCAAGGAATATCATGGGCTAATACAGAGGCCTTTGTAGGATGTGAACTGACCTATCTAAGAAACCCAAGAGGGATAATTCCAACCTTTCTTAGCCTACATGTAAATTCACTTTGCAAATGTTTTTTTCATGCAAAGAGTGTGAAGCAATTATGTTTTGCAATCTGTGCCTATATAGAAAACGGACTGTAAAAGAGATGCCTGTTTCAGGTGATTTTTGATGAGTTGCAGATTAAAAAGAAAAATATAGCGTATTAAATCGTTAGGCATCTTTACTGGGGTGTAAGGAAGATTTATGGTGTAATGAAATATAACTGCAACCCAATTTAGAACTTGACAAATCCGGTTTTATAGGCCTGAATTATAAGGAATCCCTCGTTATTTGAGGGGAAAACTTCCTGTATTGTTATTTTTGGCACCCTGGTCTCCTCTTTGGTTGGGCGAGATGTCTCAGCTGATCCTTTTCCAAGGGAGCCATGCGGGATGAAGTCATAATTAAGGATCACATCCTGGCAAGCCTTTTGTACCGCATGTGGTCACTGGTTTCAAGTTAAGTGCTTGCAGTCCTCACTGCTCCTCTGTAGCTATGAGGAAATGTGGGTCTCCTTAAAAGCACAGACTTCTACTTTACAGGCAGATACTCCTTCCTGATAGCGTATATCAGATGCTGTATAGTGTGCCTCAGATGCTGTATAGTGTATATCAGGTATATACAGTGTCAGTAGCAATGCAGAACGTAGCCACACCAAAATTACATGTGTACTGCTTGCTTTTTATTTCATGAAAAGCCTCCATTCTTCCCTTCAGTGTACAGATCTCTTGATTGCTTCTTGCTTTAAACTCAAAGCATGTCCTCATGCAACGTATCCAGAGTAGGACCTGGCATTATGGCTGGCAGCACACTATAGGGGACAGCACAAAACGCCCATCATTTGCTCAGTTTAAGAAGTGTAGCCCAAAGGCTGGGTAGCAAATACCTCTTTGACCATCTTTTGAGACTGCTCGTGATATTCTTGTGTAGCTGTTTGCAGGTTCTCGGTCGAGAAACGGGATCATAGGATCACAGAATGGTTTGTGTTGGAAAGGACTTGAAGATGATCCGGTTCCAACCCCCTGCTATGGGCAGGGACCCTGGGAACAAGGCAACTGTGTGCATTTGGGTAAACTGAATAGAAACTTTTAGCTGGAAATGGTATTTTTTAACAGGGTAATGAGTTTCTTGTGTGCAGGGTTTCTGTTTCCCTTGCTGCCCTGGCATGCAAAGCGATTGATCTTAAGCAAATTACACTTGTAACTACAACCATACATATGCACGTAGGGAGGGGGCGTGTGACAAAGGAAAACAAAAGTGCAGGGTTTGAGCTCGGATGGCAAATCCTTCGGGAACCGTTTTTCCTTGTTCCTGGAGCAGAGAAGTCCCGACTTCTCCCAGCACTGTCTCTGTGTTACCCGGCTCTGTGGCTCCACAGGCGCTCTTTCTGGTACTGTATCAGAGGAGAAAGGCAAGGCTGGATGGCTTATGTGGTCAGGGCTAAGTACCAGATGGAGCGTTTACACTTAGGAGAATCTCCTATGGAACTCCTAAATGCCTCACTGGGAAGCAGAGCTTGACAAGTTTGAGAGGAGTCGTGGTTTGGTATGAGGTGAATGTGCACGACGTTATGTGCTTAGCTTCAACAAAACCGTTTGCTGAGTTTTAGTGGCTTTGATGTTTAGTCTTTGCCCCCCCCTGTTTAGACATCAGTAGCCAAGTGTTTTGCCTCTGCATGTAGCCTCGAGTTGCACTTTTTTCAGATGGAGTCATCAGAGCAGATTATTTATAAAATGAGGACGTCTTTTTGGACTTTATGTGTAAACAGTCTTCCATGTGCAGAGAGGTTCTCGTCTGTTGAGCCACACTCGAAGCCCAAATATTAATAAATACAAACATTAAAGCATAGACTCAACCAGGGTGGAAAAGACCATTAACATCACCAAGTCCAACCATTCCCAGCACTGCCAAGGCCACCT
>JBCJKH010010341.1:0-10601 GCA_039877255.1 Loriculus beryllinus | reverse complement strand
GACACAGGGGCTTGGAGCAAGCTGCTCCAGTGGAAGGGATCCCTGCCCGTGGCAGGGGTTGGAGCTGGAGGAGCTTTCAGGTCCCTTCAAACCCAAACCATTCTATGACTCTATAGCACCCATGCAGATCCAAGCTAGTTCACTGCACGCTCTGTGTACTGGTGCATTTTAAACACGAGAAGCAATGGGGTTTTTATTGCTCACCTTTGCTATAAACCAGTCTGAAATAAATATACACATACACCCGTATACCCTTCAATCAGTACAGGAGCTGTTTATCTTTCTGGCTGCTCGGTTTCTGTTGTCTCTCCTGAGCTTTGAAAACATCCATCCACAAGCATACACTTATCAGCATACATATCCCCCTCAAAGCTGCAGACTGTAACATAGACCAAATACACACTGGGAATACACAAAAGCCCCTGGTAACGTGATGGGAGTACTGAATAGCCAGAAATCTGAACAGTTTTTACCAGTATAAGCTCACTGATTCACTAAGTATAGCAGATTCATTGTACCTCTACTTCAGTCAGCTGAATTACACCACAACCAGAACCAGGTTTTTTACAACAACTGCAAACTAAAGGTCTGGGGTTTTATTCTCCCTGTGGAATGCTGCCTGCCAGAAATGCCAGACTCAGGGGAGCTGATGGAGGATAGTAGTAGAAAGATGTGCTATTTCTGCTTCAGGCAAGCATCTGGGCCGTGCCTACTCCCTGCATCTCAGGGAGCTGACAGCAGAGAGCTGAGATACAAGACCTACAAAACCACAACATTTGGCAGTCAAAACACATAAGGAGAGTGGCAGAGAGACAGAACCATGCAGGAACGAGCTGAAGCCTCCGTAAGTCACTGCTGGGTTTTACACATACCTGTGTTAGGTTTGGCCTCTTACGTGTGACACATCAAACTGCAGGAATCTGGGGAGGTGATTCTGAGGGAGAGTTGTTTATCTGGTTAGTCATACAACATCATATAGATGGTAAAGTCTAAAGTTATCATAATGGAAATCCACTCTGTGCCACCCACTGTTCAGTCAGCAGCCGGACAGTGGGAAACCAGTATGGATCATTACATTCATTTAATGAATTTAAATGATCTGCAGAGCGAGTTGTCTAATGTGAGGCTGCACGAAGGCATAAGGTAGCTGGGTTTAACCTGCAACAGGAGCATGCTGGGTGCCAGTGAACAGGAGGGACTGGAGTACTCCCACAGGGGTTTGTTAAGGGGATAGTGCACCAGCCCATTTAAATGACTGAAGACTTTGAGAGAAAGCACTTGTGCTGAAACAGCACACAGCCACAGAGACAGAACCTGCCTTGCAGTGTAGGTGGGGCAGCAGATAAACACAGGCAAGGTAGAATCATAGAATACTTCAGGTTGGAGAGGACCTTAAGATCACCCAGTTCCAACCCCACTGCCATGGGCAGGGACACCTCGCACTAAACCATGGCACCCAAACACTAAACTATTCACCCAAGATTAACAAACAGGTCTGTGCATAGCCATGGATCACAACACAGAGAAGCTCCAGAACCAGGTCTGTGCTTTCGGATGAGGCTGCCCTCCTCTCCAGGCAGCACAGCAAAGTTTCATGTTCTGATTCACCTTCTCCTTTATCTGTTGGACAAGGAAATGTATGAGCACCTTTGATGCCAATATGACTGATTGCAGCTTTTAGAAAGGTTGCTGTATTGACATACAGAGTGTATAATTTCACCCCATTTGAATTTCTAATTCCCTTGATACTGGATTAATTTCTGATCTAAGAAAGTTTTCTCAAGTCAGAAGTGTGAGTAATTTTCACATGATCATCACTGCCTGAATACTGAAGAGAAAGACAGAGACAGCAGCACATTAATGATGGTCTCTCTGGAGACGGTCAGGATGCACGCAGAGATGTGCGCTCTGATAACACACTCCTTCCAGCATCAGCCTCCAGGGAATTCAATCCCTTCTTCGAAAATAGGAAAGTTTTAGTAACAGTTAAGACTTTGCTCCCCATCTAAATAAAGATACAAAGGCATCTGCATGGGTTTTTTAGGAAGGTTGGAAACAGCTCTTTGCAGACTCTCAGTCCCTGAATATGAAGAGCCCACCAGCAGAAGCTCCTTATAAGCAGAGTTTAGAAGGAGCAGCTTTGAAGAAACAGCATGTGTCTTTACTCAGATTCTAGTGTGCTAAATGAATGCTGTTTCTCTCTTAAATCATTTGTAAGGTATGTTTTAGTATAAACACTTCACAAGAAGTTCTATTTAGTTCAAGAATCATAACTTCCATCAGATCCAAGCAGGTTTCAAGATCAGGTTATAGACCATGCTTGTTTATTTGTTATGAACTCAGACTAAAGTCTTCCAATGAGAACTAATACAGGGAAAAGTACTGTGCAAGAGTCACACTGGCTGGATGTGATATTCCCAGGTTTGAAGGTGGAGGTGTGGCTGGGGTCTCCAGTGCATGGGGGATCTGAGGGGCTGCAGAAAAGCAGGAGAAGGCAGCACAGCCCCAATGTCCCTCTGGGTTATAATGTTCTCTTAACTGTTAGGGTCTAGCAGGAAGAGGTTTTTGAACAGCGAGAATAAAATACCAGGAGGTAGCTATTACACAGCAGCATCTACTCTTCAACTAACTGAGGAGCAATGTTCCTTAAAAAAGGAAAAACAAAACCAAGCTACCAGTGATCTTATCACCTGGGAGATAAATTGTTCTGTGCCAAACCTGCACTGCAAGAGAATTAATTACAAGGAGATCTGGCAATCTTCATTTATTGTGCTGTGTCGTCAAATTCTGTCCTCTGGCATGCAGCAAGGACCAGGTCAGGCTGAATGGAAGAGGAATTGATCATTCTGACAAGGTTCACTTTAGTGAAATTGATGGGGGTTTTTTCCCCAAAGACTTTTCTTTCCTTTTTTGACTGATGTGCTAAGAATAGACCCTCCTGACTTTGAAATGATGCTGTTCTCCAGTGAATGTCACAGCCTTTGCTTTGAAGACAACTTGACACTTAAAGGCCTTGACAATAGAATGACTTTGTAATTCAGATAATGCTGGAGTCTCTTGCCGAGTTGAGTTTGCAGCTAGATGCAACGTTAAGAAGAAGGAGACATGTATCTGGTGCTGGTTTGCGGACTACACCTCCCACTTTGCAAGCCTGGAAAGAGAAAGCAGAGGCAGCTACTAACAGCTACTGAAATGCTTCTCCTTTAGCAGTGGTAGGAAAAGTAGCACAGGTCATTGTTCAGAAGTTGGAGATGAGGGAATCCAACCCCAGACCTCATTATTCCCACCAGAGCAGGGCAGTAGAGAAATGCACAATGGAAAGACTGTAGTGAAGAGATGTGGCCTTTGAGCTTAGTGCAAAGATCCCAGAAGTGCAAATTGCTCTCCCCAGGTTTCCAGGATGCTGTAGACCTCTGGAAGCTGAGGCTACTTAAAAAACCTGCAAGAAGAATTCTTCCTGAGCGAACTCCAGCTGCTGACAAGCAAATTCAAGTATTTAAGTGGAGAAATCAAAGCCCTGCCTTTGCACAAACAATAACAAAAAAAAATAAAGGGAAATAAAGGAGAAAACCCACCAGCCCCTTTAGTGAAAATACTGCTGGAAAGGTGATTTTCAATGTGCTACAGGAGCTTTTGTTAGTCCTTAGTCTCCCAGGTCCAATGACACTTGTTGCCCAGCTTAAAATAACCAACTAAAGCTCCTCAGCTGGAAAAAGTGTGCTAAGTACCCCAAAGCTCGTTTGTTCTGTTGGGATTATTTTTGTCCCTGGAATGATGCTTCAGTGAAGACAAGCAGAGATCCCTTTGATATCTCCCCCCACTGCTCCAATACAGTCCAATTAATTACAGCAGTATGACCCCAGAGCTCCAACATCCCTTTCCATGGGGAAACAAGAGCTGGCAATAAGCCACCCAGGAGCTCCTAGAAACGTGGGTTTGCTTTGATGGGCCCATGTCTGACAAAGAGCAATGTGCACTGGCAGCTTTGCAGTAAGAAAAGATGCTGTAACAAGGTCAATGCAGCATTACAGGCTAAGCCTCCGTGGTTGACAGCCCCAGCTCCCTGCACACGTGAACATACATGCAGATGAAGACACAAAGCCCTCAACAGCATATTTAAAGCAGTTTAGAACAGCCTCAGAGGGCAAAGGGAGGTCTGAACCCAGGCAGAAGGTCACTAGACCAGCCCCCTAAGGGGTTCCATTTAGCCAAGTTGTTCGGATCATCTCAGTTTAGGGGACAACAAATACTCAGAAAGGTACAAATGAGTTGTGCCTCTTCCCAGCTGCACCACAGAGGAGAGATGTCAGTGCTCAGAAGCTGTGAGGAAAACCCTGCTTAAAGTGCATTTACAGTTTAATGGTCAGATCTGCTAAATGGGCCGAGATACTGAAGTGGTTGATAATCTCAGAGGGATTAGCATGGTTTTAGTGGTGCATTTCACAGGGCCTAAACTGCAACTGTCATCTACAAATGTAAACTTCAGTAATCACAGCGCTGGGTTTTGGTCTGCAGTAAATACGATTTTGAGGACTACAGCTTCTTAGTCTGTTCAATTCATTTATTATGTGGTGGCCTTCGACTTGCTATAAGAACAGGCAATGTACTGCAAAAGCCTTGAAACAGACTTCTCATTTCATCCTCCAGGCTATAAGTTTCCAAGAAACACCCACATTTAGGCAAGAAAAGGACTACCCAGGACAAAATAATTTTGTAGAGCTACTCTCACATAAACCCATAATATAGAGCTGAAAACTATAACACAGGCTATCAAAGAGTAGATAGTTTAAATTAGGTGAAGCAGAGGAGTGGACACATTGTCTGGTGAATGAATTAAAGCATTCATTCACAGAACCAATATCAGCAGGAGAAAGGAATGAAGGGAGAAGACCTATCTCTTCAGATGGAAGTCAGTGAGAAGTAGATGGAGGAAGGTTATTCCAGACAGTGAGAGCTGCTCCTGAGATGGTTGCACACAGGCAGCTATGACTCTGCAGGCTGATGAAGATGTAACTATGGAGATGCTTAAAAGAGGCTTAAGCCAAAAGGAAGGAAGAGTAAGGACACAAACGTCTTTCTGATTGTTCCATAAGAGGCACATTAGAAACAGTCTGTTCCAGACCCAGCCGTCACTCCCAGAGGCACGGAAAACGGGGCTGCAGTCAGCAGAGGGGACGGAGAGGGAAGACGATGATGAAGAGAATGCTTAATTCTAGATTTATGTCACCGCCGTACCCATGAGAGGCGGCCCACGCACCTGTCAATACTGAGGCCATTAGAATTGATGTGCTGCAGAGCAGGGGAGTCAGTCTGAAACGTTCCGGTGCGAGCTGACACCCCGAGTTTCGGAGGTGGGTTACAGAACCTCCGAGCACGGAACAGAACGGCCAGGAAAAGCGACTGGAGCAAAGCTGTGAGCTGTGTGAGGAGAGCTCAGCAACAGAACATGACTCAGATCCCAGCAGGGGATGGGGTTGGGAACTTAAGGAGAGAGAGAGAGAAACAATAAGGTTAAAAGTGGAGTTGGCTGACATTTAAAAAACGGGTTTTTTTCAACCACAATGAATCTGCATGGAATGTGGTTTTGTTGTTGTTGATATTGAACAGTTTTCAACAGGGGAAAAAGCTTTTCTTTATGTATTCTTTTTTTTAAAGCTATTTCACTTTTGCTGGGGTAGATACCTCTTTCTCTTCCTCCTGTTTCCTGTTTGTCACATCCCCTAATACAGTTCACAAGGCAAACAAATAAACCAGCTGGGAATCCTTTCTCTTTAATTTTATATTGTCCAAAAAAGCAAAATGACATTTTCTATCAGTTCAGCTAGTTCAAATTCCCTGGGTCCCAAATTGCATAAGACAAGTAGATATCTCCTCTGAAAGGAAGGATTGAAACCAGTGAGCTAGAGCTTATAGGTTCAGCCTCCAAAGCAAGCCCATATATTGAAATACTAAGCCTGTTGTCAACAGCAGCCCTATGCCCAGCTGAAATTACTGCCATACAGATCCAGAAGCCACTTGACATTTGCTTCATGCCTTGAGGCCCTTCCACATCATGTCTCCGTCATTACCAGGTAACACCCTGCAATGTGTTACAAACTTGACTAAGCCATCCTCAGGGTCTCTCCTGTCACCTCAGCAAGAGGGTGCCCCTCTTCCTACCTGTTGGAAGTCCAGGTTGTATGTGGCAGCTTCTGTCCAGATGGCTCCATTAAGTAGCACAGTTGGTAGGATTTGTAATGGCTAATGCTGCCCACTCCATCCCAGATGTCTGATAAATGCAAGCTCAGACTGCCTTATCCAGCAGACCTGCTTGCCAAACATTCAGCCAGAAATGGTTGGGAAGCCCTATCCTACTTTTGAACTGGGTTCTAGTGACCAGACTCTTTGCTGTTAACTTAATTAACTAGTTAATTTTACCACTCTGCGTAAGTCCTGCAGAATCGAGTGGGCTGGCTGCAGTTTGGATCCCATGCAGCTCCCAGGCTACAGAATGAATACAGCTCAAACACCCCTTCACCAACTGCAATAGATGGTTATGTCTAGATTAATGGATATGGATATAGCCACTGGAAAAAAAACATAACTAGAAGTGGGTGTAAATGGTAGTAAAGCTTATTGTGCTTCCTAATTTGTACCACGGCAGTGATAAACAGATGAAAACCAACATTTGTCACTGACACATGTGATGCTGGGGTGGCAATGGGGGCTCTCAGCCCTCTGCTCACGTGTAACACCGAGACGGGAACACTGCAGTCTCCCAGCGCATCTCCTGGGGGCCCTGCAGAACTTCCCTGCTCACACGTTGCCAGATGTCTTGCACAGCCCAACTTGAGACTCTCAGAATCTCATTACTCCACCCCTCCCACTCCACCCAGCAGCAGTGGTCTGCAAAGCCTGACTCAGAATAAGCCTTTGCTGTTTGAAGGTCATGAAAATCCCATCAAACAGGAACTGCTGGTTAACTCTAGCACTGCATCAGGCTCTCAACCAGCACAAGACACGTTCTGTCCAGGTACAAGCAGGAACCTCTTTGGTCTCCCCACTACAGCCCATCTCACCACTTTGACAACCGATGCTGCAGCAGCAGCACCCTTCCAAACTTCCCTCTCTGTGACTCAGGTTTTTTCATGCATAAAACTGGGATAAATCCACTTCTTTTCCTGGCTCACTGCATTCTTGCAGAATTTTGTACGCACACAAGGTCATAAAGTGAAACCACCTTATGGTACCACCATCCATAGCCAGGATTTTAAATCTCTGCTTTTGCACAAGCAGTTCTTGCTGACTCACCAAACAAGGCAGCAGAAGTGTCAGTGTGTGCTCCCCTGACCCGTTACGAGTAGCAAGTAGAGTAAGAGTAAATGCTGGCAGAGAAGGGCTCATGAGCAGGCAAGGCAATCGAGGGCACACATAAAACTTACAGATAAATCTCAAAAACATGTCTATGTGGGGAAATCACAGCAAGTGCTGCGCAGGAAGAAAAAGCACTTCAACCCACCAGACAAACTGCTCCACAGGAAAGGGTTCCTCAGTTCTCCTCTTTGTCACAGTGCAGACTGAAACAAAACTCCTCTGTTTACTATGCATACGCTGCCTGAGGTAATTCCAACCACCTGCTCTCCATGCGAGTGCAGCCATTTAGACCCAACTCAGAACAAATACAATAATAAAGAGCAATTCCACACATTGCCCATGAGTCCTGGTATGCAGGCACCAGCCTGTTTCTGTTCACATCTGAAGCATCAGCTCTGTTAGCAACTGAGTTAGGACAATTAGGAGCCATTCTAATGGGAACACACAGGGATGCTAGCATGCACAAACAAGGGCCAGAACCATCACCGCTCTGCAGCTGCAGCTGAGAACCGCTCCAGCGTCAGAATAGCACCGCAGGCTTCTCCCATCACACCTGCACACAAACACAGAGCCAGCTTGTTGTGGCTGTCAGTGTAAGGATGTGAGCATAGTCACACGGTACTCTAAGAGTCTTCAGTTATCACAGGACCATAGGATGATTTGGGTTTGAAGGAACCTTAAAGCTCATCCCTTAAGGTGTTTAAAGGCTGCCCTAAGGTTTCCCCAGAGCCTTCTCTCCTCCAGGCTGAACAAGCCCAGCTCTCTCTGGTAAGTTGGCATGTGACACTAGATCAAATTCTGTTAATTTCTCCATCCCCTGCATACTTTGTAGCTATTAATTAGGGTGTGAGCTGGCTGAAAGGTGTTATAAAAGTGAGATCTGGAAACACAGATAAAAAAAGACAGCGCTAAATCACAGGCAGACAGATGCTCATCACACTTTGCTTCCAGCAAAACACAGAACCTGATTTTAGACTAACGGAGAACACCAGCCTATCTATTAATGATGCAGAAAAACATGAGGCTGTTTCCTTGAGAAGATGTTAAGTAACATGTTTCCAGACAAATTCTGACACCTTATTTTAAAGCACGTAATACTTCACTTCTAACTCTAACAAACTCTACCAGATTCGCACTACAACTGGTATGGTGCCTCTCTGATCACACATCCCCGGAGATATTTTAACCCAGGCTCTAAGATCTGCTACAGCATTAAGAATAGAAAAAAAAGTAGGAATTTCTGTTGTTATTATTATTATTATTATTATTATTATTATTATTATGGCTGCCCCATCCCTGGCAGTGTTCAAGGCCAGGTTGGACAGGGTTTGGAGCAACCTGGTCTAGTGGAAGGTGTCCCTGCCCACGGCAGGATGGAACTGGATGAGCCTTGAGATCCTTCCAACACAAACCAGTTTGGGATACCATGATTATTACTATTACTTCAGGAGGCAAACTTCAGAAGTGAAGAGCATCAGCTCTGGCAGTCAGCTGGAGCAGGAGCATGGGAACTTCAGCACAGAGGAAGCTTTGAGTTTCAGTCAAGATGCAGTAACTGTATATAACATATTTCAACCAAGGAAGAACTGTCCATAAGGTCAGATCTTCTAGAGACAAAGGTCTGACTGTAACCTTTACAGGTGCATGGATAGATGGATAAGTAAAAAAGGCATTAGAAATAACAGGGGATAAAAATATGAAATGGCCTCCAAAAAAAGCTTACTACTTAAATGTCAAGCAAAAGAATAAAGTGAGAATTGTCAAACTCTATTCTGTTCTTTCCTGTAGAATGCAGCAAACACCAGAAAGGGAATGGTCTATGTAAAAAGAAACAGTCAATACAATGACAGCTGAGTAAAACTGACACCAAATATATGCAGCCTGGAATTCAGAAGAGATTTCCTAGCTGGGAGAATGGAGCTCTAAAATAAATGCTCAGTAGGAGTAGGAGCTTCACTAAGCTTAAGCCAGAGCTTGTGAAGTTCAAGACGAAAACAGACAAAAGCAAGTTGTCAGCAGGAGGGGACCAGGTTCCAGAGGCTTCCTGACCCTCCTGCATTCCCAAGTTTTGCATATTACACCACTTTAGTCAAAGTTCTGTGTTTAATCAGCCAGGATATCTGTGACTGGTAGAGAAGCCGAGACCCATTAAACTCCATATTCTGTGCATTGTTCTATAAATAGACTGAACATCATGTTCTTTAGTGTTGGAAAAGATTAAATGATATAGTGCATTTGAAATGATGTTCTGTTGCTTTAATGGTGCCAAGGGTAAGGTAGGATTGAAAGGAGAGCCACAGAGGAGGGGAGGGGAATTTTTCATCTCTGCAAAGTAATGAAGAGGCCCAGAATAAGATCAAGGTCTGACTGTAAGTGGTTCTATCAAATTATATAGGAATATAATGAGTCCTACACTATCTCATTTCCATATGCAGCTCTACAACATCTTCCCCCAAAGCAAAAATGACAGAATATTTAAGCTTGGCTCTAAAGGTTTGAGAGGAAGGGAAGTCCAAATGCACACGTTCTGATTCTTAGGGAGAAAAAGGTGAAAATGACAGAAGGATGATGTGCAGAAATTAACTTTCCTAACAGTGCTGTAACTCAGCTGGCTGCCTGTTACAATAGCCAGATGGAACCATGGCTTGCAGAATAGCAACCAACACTTATTATATGGGCCATTTGCTTTTCAAATAGTCATTATTTCACTCAGTGTTCAAACACGTGTAATAACCCTGAGTCCTAATTTGGCAGCTCAGCCTGTTGCCAGGGTTTGTTAGAGATGGCAGAGCAGCTTCCCAGAGCCCTAAGTAGGACAGATGAGAGCGTTGTCTTGTCCACTCCATTATTTTTGAATGCTTTTCTAGAAATGAAGAGTTTTCCTTCCTCTTGGTTGCAAGGAAAAGCTATCACAACAGGCCAGGGAGCTGAGCTAGTTTCCACCAGATGAAGGTTTCATCCATCCCCTTTCCAAGGTACATATGTGCACTGAGTTCCCAACTCAGAAGTACACATGGAAGTCTGACTGAATTCCTTTCTGAATTTTATGCTAAAATTAGTCAAAGGTACCATAGACAAGATTATTGTAGGAAGGTGAGAAAAGAAGCCAGGTTGGATGGGGCTTGGAACAACCTGATCTAGTGGAAGGTGTCCCTGCCCGTGGCAGGAGGGTGGAACTGGATTAAATTTAAGGTCTCTTCCAATTTAAACCATTCTAGGATTACTACAAGAAAATACTTTTCTTATTC
>JBCJKH010010340.1:0-22704 GCA_039877255.1 Loriculus beryllinus | reverse complement strand
AGCAGGTCGAAGGAGGTGATCCTGCCCCTCTACTCTGCTCTTGTGAGACCTCACCTGGAGTATTGTGTGCAGTTCTGCTGTCCTCAGTACAGGAAAGACATGGAACTGTTGGAGAGGGACCGGAGGGGGGCCACAAAAATGATCAGGGGGCTGGAGCACCTCACTTATGGGGAAAGGCTGAAAGAGTTGGTGTTGTTCAGCCTGGAGAAAAGAAGACTCCAGGGTGACCTTATTGCAGACTTTCAGTACTTAAAAGGGACCCATAAGAAAGAGGGGAGAGACTTTTTAGCAGGGGCCATTGTGATAGGATGAAGGATGATGATTTTAAACAAAAAGAGGGGAGATTCAGGTTGGGTGAGAGGAAGAAATTTTTTACAATGGAAGTGGTAAAATCCTGGCACAGGCTCCTCGGGGAGGTGGTGGATGTGCCATCCCTGGAAACATTCAAGGACAGGCTGGATGTAGTTCTGGGCAATCTGATCTAGTTGAAGAGGTCCCTGCTCATTGCAGGTGGGTTGGATCAGATAACCTTTGAAGGTCTCTGTCACCTCAAACTATTCTATGATTCTGTGATTCCTGGGCCTGTGTTTTCTGGTCTAATAAGCGAATCCACAGCCATCTTCTTGTTAGTAACTGGCTGTCCTGCACACATGGAAAGAATTGTGAAGAGATAAAAGTCCTCACCCTGCAGTAAGCAGCTACCAGAACTGCAAAGGTCACAGCCTGCAATAGCCCACTACCCTGAGCCTGATACGCAGTGATTCCTATTTCCAAACACAAAAGGAAGGAACAGCAAACTCTGGGTCAGGTACAGCTCCTGCAATAAAAAACTCAGTCTGGTAACACCACACTGGAATTTAAGAGATCTTTTGTTTTGTTTGCCTTCCTAGTATTTACAGCTGAAAACATCAAAGGCTGACTTAAGCACAGAGCAACAAGCACATTTAAGTACCAGGATATGCTAGAACAGCTGCTGCATGATCAGGAGAACCATCCTTCAGGGCCATTGTCATTAACAATTCTGTAATTCATATTGATGGCAATGCAGAGAAACAAAACAAACCGATGTTCAGGCACTAGCAGCCCTCAGCTGGACAGCTTGTCTTTCTCCAGGAGTTGTATACAGCCCCGTCCAGTTTAGACAAGAATGGGAAAACAAGATAAGAGCTGGAAAGTAGCCGAGTACATCCCACACTGACATTGGTAGATTATAGGCTACAGTAAATTCCCATTTGATGAGTTTAGCAATTGAGTTGGTAGTTGATGAACAAATGCATGCTGCAAGGGGGGCTTTTCATTCTGCCACCTTCCCATTTTACAGATGAAGGTGTGGTTTGCTGGCCAGACATAGGCTCAAAGTACCTGCGCTGTCCCAGGGGAGAGCAGAGATAAGGATACCACTGAGGCAGACCTGGTTTGAGACCCCATGGTCCCACCTGTGCCAGAACCATCCAGATTACATGGGCTAATGCTCGGGTTTGCCTCAGAGCACCAGAACCATTCAGGCTCTTTTCTCGCAGGTGTTGGAAGCTTGAGCTAACATGTTGCTTCATTTCAAATAATGTGGACTGTAGTTGAACCAGGATTTGGTCTGAGACATTGTCTATAGTGACATGTGAGCTGACATGCTCAACGTCACTCAAGAAGGCTGTGCCAGACTTGGAAATTGACACCAAATGGCCTGATCACCACAACACATGATTCTGCAAGCAGTGCAGTGGCTACAGACTGTGAATTCTTAGCAGGAGATTAATTCTTCATGAGATTGTACCTAACACTAGCAGAGGGTTTCCCTTTAAGAATTGCTTTATGATCTCCATCCTTACTTTTCTTTTTTCGGCCTTCTATTCCTGCCTTTTTTTTCAATGTAAGTCATCTTTTCCCATATTGGTATTTATAGCCTCTAATATTCTAGACACCTCTATTTCCAGACAGCAATGAGCTCCTCCTCAAAAGAATGTTTCGTCTCCTCTTTGGAGCTTTTGATGCTGTGCTGCTTAACCAACATAGGATTAAAATAACCAGAAAAGTTATAACCAGCTTAGTATTTTTCATCAGACTCTGGGAGAGCTTCAGATGCCCTATGACTCAAATACAGATTCTGAACAACTAAAGATGCCTTCCCAGGCCTCTGAAACGAAACTGCGGTTCACCCACCTACTTCTCAGTTTGGAGTGGACAGAGGTGAGGTGCCCCACCTATAGGCAAACAGATGTAAGGAGGTCTGTGGGGCTAAAACTGAGTCGGTGGATATAACTTTAATTTTAGACTTGAAGCAGTCAACACATGAGATACATGTCCTTCCTACTCCACAGTCATTTTCTTTCCAGATTCTTCTCTGTATCTAACCTATACAAAAATCTTCTTAACAGCAAGGCAGAGGACACTGCTTTGGCAAAAAGATGTATATTTCTTTAATCTTACATTTTCCTCCCTTCTCATTTACCTAAGAACAAAAGCAGAGGTTTAGGATTTTTTTATCATACGTACGTGCTGAAACCCAACCATGTCAGACTGCTTAATTGCTGTGCATAGTTACACTGAATTTTAATTTCTGCCCAGGTATTTTTCTTCATAAGTTCTTTAATTTCTCTGATTTCTGCCTCAAGTTTTCACCATATTACTCCACAACCTCAGCATGGAAGGAGATTGAACACTTCCAAACAATTTGTTCTGGGAAATAACAACATGATTAAGGATGGAAAAGCTTGTTAAAATAGAGAGCTGCTTCCATGTGGAGACTATTCAACAAAGTCAATACCAAGGCACATTATACCCTGCTGTCTGTGTTTCAAATGTAGGAACATTGGATCAGAGTTAGAAAGTTAGAAATTAGGTTCAGAAAGAGAATGAGAAGGAAAAAAAAAAACACAATCACTGAATGTGGGAGCTGCTTCTTAGGTTTCCTCCTGAGATCTGTGAAGTTAGACCCCGGTTTGATAGTGCAGTAAAAAATCTGTTCCCCTGAAATACTCACATTTTTTAAAGTTAACAAAAGCCAAAAGGGTATCTCAGACCTGAAGGTGATTTCCAATTCACCAGTAGCTTGCTATTCAGCATTTTTCTAATCCTGAATGAAACAAATAAGGATGAGTTAGAAAATGTGGAAGACTTTCACAAATAATAACAAGTTACAGAAATAACATTATCTGTTCTTTACAGGAAGAAGCATATTATTATGAGACTGACATCATGTCCACAAAATAAATTAGCTGTACATTAGATCTTTCATTCCATGGGAATCCTTTTTCACTCCTCCTGTTACAGGAATGATTTTCTAGCTACTGATAAAAAGTGCAGCGGATGCAGAGAATTATTCAATTACCATTTTATCATGTAACCCATGGTGACTGTGGGCTGTGCTCTGACAAGAAACAGCAGGACCAGCTTGCAATCCACAAACGTAACATTTCAGGAGGAAGAATGAACGACTGAACCTACATGATGCTTTTTCTCAAAACTGCATATTTCTCCTTTATTTTTATCTCCAAGTCACTTTCTGGAGAACTGTAAATTAAAATCTTCAGGTGCAACAGCACTTTGGTCTAGCATGTAAAGCTTACTCACTGATTCAGTGAAGCAAAAGAGCAGATTATGCTTTTATATTTTCTGTCTACTTTGCCAGTATATGCCCTATTGGTTTAAATAGTAGAAAATCCAAAGTGTTTCTGCTAGTGTTGCAATCTAAAATATTTTATAGATAGAAATTGTACTATAAGATCTCATATAGCAATAATTATAATTATATTTTCTTTTATGATGACTGCTGATTGGCCCATCTGTCAGTACAGACAGATATTTTTTTGTTTCATTTGAAATAAATGTTTCAACTCTCAGGATAGCAGAATCTTTTGGAAAGGACTAATAGAGAGTATTTGCTGAAGTAAAAAAAAAAAAAGAAAAAAAGCTTTGCTTACATAAAATATTTAATTTCTTTTATTACTAAGAAAATGTTAGTATTTTAAATGCTATGGATTTCATAGTGGTGTTCATAAAAGCAGCAACATTCATTCTGTACAAAACCCTGAACTTATGCAGTGATGAGATGCTGAGAATGTTTTAAGAAAGAATGAAACCAATAGAGTCAAAACCAAACTGCATTTGGATGAATGGTATTACTTTATGATGTGAAGCTTGAATGTTAGTGAAGAATTGCCTGCAACTGCTCATTAACATGTTCACTTCATTAACTCCATCAAATTCCTAGAAATCATACTGCCATATAAGAAGTCCTTGGTTTAAATATTACACCTGTCAATTTTATACTTTAAAAATGAAAGTTCTGATGGTTTTGCATCACGGTTTGTGCCAGGGAGCAGCAATAGCTTGCTGCTGCCATAAGAGAAGGCAAATTGGAACCAGCGGGACAAAAGAGCAAGGGGTGGAAAGACCTTGCTAAGCAAAAGGCAGGATGTTGAGCAGAGAGTGTGGGTCAGGGTCTGGCCCAGAGGCACCGATCAAGGTCAATCTCAATCCCATCATCACCAGGCAAGGGAACAAGGAGAATGCAGGCCTGAGGTGAAGCTGGGAAGCCAGGACAACACTGAATGATCTGAGGCTGTGCTATTACATATATGCCACACACTCACTGCTCAAAACTAAGACACTTAAAAACATCTTATCCATTATTTTTAGGATTATATTAATTTATATTATGTGCATGACTTTAAAGTAGATTAAATTTTTAACTAAATGACACCTTAATTGCAAAAAAAAGGAGTGAGCACCGTTCTGTGACAGCAGTGACTGCTTCCTATGAGCATTACGCAAGAACCATACACAGCTCTTGAGTACTAGTGTGCATCACAGACATGCCATAAAAAAAAGAGAAATCCCAGATTCCCTGGCAGTCCAGTGTGAGGGCATTTGCCTGGGCAAAAAACCTGGATTAATTTTGTGCTGTGCTGTCCTCCCATTTATCCCAGGTAAATGACTTTGCTCAGAACACTGCTCTGGGAGACCGCAGCCAACTTTAGAAATCCATCCTAAGAATGCTTTCACTAAACAAGGTTATCCAAACTTGCACAGTTTCAGGTGGGACTGGCTTTTCCAGATATTTTCACTTTTAACAAAACAGGGGTGTTTTGAGGGAAGCAGGAGTCACTTTTTAAGAAATCTAATAAGTCAAAAGAAAAAAATCTGAAGCAGCTCCAATTCTTGTGTTGTATAACTCACAGCCTAAACGGGCAAGACTGATGAAGAACAGTAGAAAGAAATAATTATTTCTTGACAGGAGGAAAACAGAGAGGTAAACTGACTTGCCCAGTATAAATCATCTACATAGCACTTTACTCAGAAGGCTATTTAAGCTTTTTAAAATGCATTCCTCTTACTTTCTGTCCCATATAATAAACACTAGGCAGCTGCTTGCATTCTTATAAGCATGAATCTTTAATTCTTCTTCTGTCATCTGTTTTAAACAGCAGAGTATGATTTTGCTGTGGTAAAGTTCTGGAATCATAATATATAAATCTGCTTGTGATTTGTAAATGTCAGTACAAACGGTACTTGGGCATTTGATTACTGACTGCCTCAAGCATATAAACTAGCATATTAAAAACTTAGCATTCTTGTCAGAATTAACTCATCTTAATGTTTCTAAAAACATCTCTCCCATGCAGAAATAATTTCTTTCAAGATTTTTTAAATATTCTTTCATTTAAATTACTCTTCTTTTCCTTGCAAATGGCAGATTTTTTTCAGAAAGACCCAGCTGACAACAAACTCACAAGGCCATGGGCTCAAAGTGTTCAACTTCTTTAATTTTGAGGGACAAATATGAAAAAAGCAGAAGTCTAAAGTCTTCAAAGAAATCCCAAAGTCATACACCAGCACAGCATGCAGTTCCCACATCTCCATGGAATTTACCTTTGCCTTCTTGAGGCTATCACTGAATGGCTTCTCTAGCAAATCTTTTTGGTTCAGTACAGAAGAAAACCAAAAACCCATCACCTTCAGCTCCATAAGCTTGCAGTTCAATGTAACCTCCATGTACCTTCTTTTACTTTCTGTATATTCAAAAATTGGCACTTGAAACACCCAGCACTGCCACAAATTGGTGCAGAGCAGTGCAAGCTTCAGTGCCTCCATTTCACACAGGTACAAATGCAGACAGACAGCTTCCCTATTAAAACCTGCTCTATTCCATGTATTCCAGCCTGTTCTCTCCTTACAATACTTGAAGACACCCATTCTAAAAGTTACATAGTGCAACATAAGACATCAGAAGTATAAAGCATAAGTATGTACTATGTTTTTAAATGGAAAGTTTGACTCTTTCTTATCAGTACTACTTGTTGCATATAAGAGTTTAATTCTATTTTTCTCAAAGCTAATTCAGTAGTAGGGAGATTAAGCACTAACTAATGAATGTGAAAACATATGGAACCTAAATAGTGTAGTATGTTCAGGAAAACAATCACTCCTGGATGACTGCAAGAGAATTGTTTAATACACTGATTTCAAAGCTGACAAAAAGAAAACAAAACCCAAGAAGCACCCTAGAGCTTCCAGGAAGTTACTCATTGTTTTATTTTGTGGTTTGTGTTTTTAACTTGCTCCTGAATTTTAATTTTGAGCAATAGATAGGCAACCCTGTTTTCCACCTAATTTATTACTGACAGCATGGCATCTCTGGAGAAGTCTGCTTACTGAACATTCCTTTGGATTTTATTTTAAGGGTTCTCTTTTCCCAAATGAAAGTGAAGGATAGCTGTTGATATAACATAGTTTTAGCCAGTTGTCTAAAATTCTGCTATTTGTAGAAGCCTGACTGGATCCCAGAAGACAATAGTAGCAATCCCTTATATTCACTTTCAATTAAATGAAAAAACCATAGGAATCTTACTCTTCTGCCATGGGATAGTGGAAGGCTTCCATGGTCAGTGCAGTATGTAATTAGTGAAAAACATTACTTTGGGGTACACTGTCAGCACCCGGCAGTGGCAATTAGTTGTTCACAGCTGTCAGTATGCCTAATTTCTCACATGTTGCATGGAAAGTTTAGTCCACTGTGGCTTGAGACTGAGCAATGAAAAAGAGTGAATTTCCATGTGCACATTTTTATTCTGTTTTTCTGATTAATTTAGAAGCAGGATTGCAGTATGGTGCAATATTAATGGACATACCCATGTATATGTTCAACTGGCTTATAGAATGTATAATCTCACTGAAAATAAACCACAGTAAGTTAAAGCAATAGCTAAGGAATCGAGAGATAAGACATACTCTTCTATCCAGTGATGCACTGGACTTTCCTTGGGAATCTGAGGAATAAAAAATTTATAACAGAGGGATTTGATTCCTTACTAATTTGTTTGCCTCGGGTCTGCTTCAATAAAATGCTATAACCTTAGTCTCCAGGGTCTACTGAGCACTGCAGTATCTCCATGTTTGCAATTGTATCCTCTTAGGTAGAGAGAACACATTTCATACCTAGCAAAGAGACCTCAATCCACTGGGACTTCTGTGCACTCCCACATGAAACTCTGGTAATATCTCTCTTCCTGGGCTATCATAGCAAACTGCACAAGTTCAGTTTGGACAATCTGGACCTAAGTAGAAGGAGGGAATGGGAGGCTGAGTAGTGAGTCAGAGGTGCCTGATTAATTAATATTTTTATTATTAATATAAATTATAAATATAATAATATATATAATTTATTAATATAAAGATAAATATAAATTAATATAATACTGAAGCATTGCCAAGTAAGCTGGTAAAACCAGTGATATTGTACTGTGCCCTCATGGATGCAATCAGTGTACGGTAAGGACAAGGTTTACTTACCCCTTGAAATGAGGAACTGAACTGTTGTACATGCCCAAATAAGGTATATAAATTACATAAATGTTTCAGAAGAAAACTAGTTTAACTACCTCAAACTTACTGCTTGCACTCCTAAGGAGCCACACTCCACAGTGAACCACATATTATGTAGCTGGCTGTGTGCTAACTTTCCCGCATGCAAAAAGACATACCTAGCATTTCTAAAGGAAGTGCAGCAAGGACAAGCATTGAACACTCACAGAGATCTGGATTCAGTCCTGGTCCATGGGCAGGGGTTTTTCCACCTAAAAGGAATTCTGAATCCCCGTATAAGGACAAGGATGGAGATTTTATCAGCTAGATGCTCCTGGTCATGCAAAACTGGCTGACTGAGCTCAGCAGACAGTCTTACTCCATTTATAAGGAAGTGACAATTATTCTGCTTCCCTTTTTACTTTCTGAAGCTAGGACTGCTCTAGGAAAGGCCCATGCTGGGATGAAAGAATCACAGAAACAATTTTCCCTGGAATTCAGGAAGATTATTAAAAAAAAAAAAAGGGGGGTGGGGGGGTGGGGCTCGGGTATTTTGCTTGTCTGAAAACGCAAAGAAACACATATTTGTAATTAATTACTATTTGCACAATACCCATTTATGACACATTTGTCATTACCACTGAAATTCTACAATTGTGCATCTTGTGATTATAGCAATTTCAAATTAATGACATAGTGATTCATGGTTATTAACAGTTTAACAGTTATGTGATTAGTTTTTTCAATTAAGTAATACAAGTCACGGAGCTAATTAAGGCAGTAGCACTCTCCCCTGTGCATGTATTGTATCTACAAGCTTGAGTAATCACCTGCAACACTTAAGGAGGAGTTACATGTTAAGGAATTAGCTTCTGGGCTCGTTGCCTTATGTTGGTGATTTAAACGATAGCCTAGACCTCTTTGTGAGGTCTTTTTAAAATTACCACAGATTTATAATATGTGGAGCCCTAATTATTACAGGTTGATGTATATTAAGCACAAAAAAAGCTACAGACAGCAACTAAAAGAAAGGACTCATAATAAGGGTATCAATGCTTAGCCAAAATTTTAAATCCCTTAAAATCCAGATAGTCTCAAGGGGCTGGATAGTCTGTTTGTTATACTATGGAAAGCCTACAGTATCATCTGTTTCATGTTATGTATTCCTTGTTTGTTCATAAACAGTGCCTCCAACAATAAATCTGGAGAATTAATCCTTACTTTCTACAAGCCTGAATGATGGTAACTTCTCTTTAAACAACACAGTAAAATTCCCAAGAGTGAATATATCTTCTTTCAATTCTGAGGATGCAGTTTCTAGGACTTCACAAATCCATGATCTCTAATGTATGTACTATTAGTTATTACATTTTTTTACTCCTCTTATACTGTATCAAATCAAAGGGGTTTTGTGACGTGTATGCCATGAACTTCCTCAGGGCTATGGAAAATCAGTTTGATTATGTCAATCAGCCATTTCTATGGACAACCAAAGAAATACTAGCCCTGCTTCCTACACTACACAGAGACATAGGACTAGAGCATTTGCTGCATTGAAAATAAGACCTGTAAGACTTTCAGAGTGGATCTCTAATCAAAAAGAGCTCATTAGAGGTTAGATACTTATTATAGACTTCATCAGTTATCATTCTGTATTTACACCAGACTTTACTTATGCATTATTTACATAAGCAGAGCCAGTACAGATGAGGTCCATTCACATGATAAAATCATTTCAACATAAATACCAGGAATAGTCAGAGAGATATTGATCTTTGATTTAGCTCTGCCCCCATGTGGTCTCTTACGTAGTTTTCATTTATTGAAAGTACCACTACCAAATACTGAGTAGAGTTATTTCCTACCTCCTTCTAGTTCTATTTTTAGTTTCTCTCACCCATTTCCTCAAAAGTTTCAGCTTGGTCTACCTACTACCTCCACTTCTTTCCATTTCTCATTCAGTTTCAAGTCTTTTGATCAATAACTGGCAATTTCTAACTAGATCCACACGAATATTCCCATGATTTGTCTATGATGTATGACTGAATCACTGCTTTTTGATAAGCCCCGGGTTTGGATGAGCAGTGTTATCTGAATTGTTATTCAGAGGAAATGTAGCACAGTCATAACACTGGACTGTATCAAGAAGTGGGACAAATTCAGAGTCTGTTTCTATGGATGAGCTCTGCTCTCAGGAATCTCTCTCCTCCCTCGTGTATGAACAATGTAAAGTAGAGGAAGACTAATCCCACTAGCCTGGGAAATTCTGTACAATACTGGTCTGTAAAACTGCAAGCCTTCCACCTGTACATCCGTTGTCCTTATCTGCAGATTTTCACCACAATCCAAATGGTGTTTGAAGTCAGAGTATGAAACAGATGGGCACACTGTCCTGCATCAAGGCACAGCCTCTCTGTGCACTCAGAGATCCTGCCAGATGGCACACTACACAGCATCATGCTTTTTGACTACGTGAGTCTCTATGTGAAAGTGAAAAGAGGAAGATTGCAAGATCTGTGTGTACCAGCACAGGGCAGACACATACCTGCCCAACTGATCAAGAACTGAGAAGGGTAAGGAAGCTGTATGTAGATGAGAAATAGTGCAAGTAAACATCATTTGTCCATCTTACATTCCAGCTTATGGACACATCCACCAATAAAATTCACATATGTGACAAAAACAAACAAAAAAATTGTTTGCATTTGAAA
This sequence comes from Loriculus beryllinus, assembly GCA_039877255.1. NCBI lineage: Eukaryota > Metazoa > Chordata > Aves > Psittaciformes > Psittacidae > Loriculus > Loriculus beryllinus. The sequence goes on along the minus strand of JBCJKH010010340.1, from coordinate 12,193 downwards.
CTCAAGGTTAGACTACGCAGAGGTTGCTTTTGTACTGGAATATATGGAATACTGAAAATACTGGAATTTTCAGACCCTGAATCAGAACTTTCAAGTTACAGGTGGACAACAGAAGACATGAAAGGCAAATGGGACAAGGGAATGCTCTTTATTTAAACCCAGAGAAGCTCTATGTCATGAAACTTGTTCTACAGTCTAGTAGGTCATTCCCCTGTGTATAATAGAATACTGTACTTGGAAAAAATCCTGTTGTTCATTGAAAAACTGTACACCTTTGATACATAATGCCAAGTTACATTCAATATGTGAAGTTTAACAAAGAGGGATTCTGCTGATACACCCTAGTTGTGTTTCTTTCTTTACAAAATTATTTGACAAATAAGTAAGTACAATTGTACTTCTTGCATGTTATTACTGAGTTCAGTGCAATTCCTGAAGTTCAGTGTAGTTTCCGTACAGTTTCGTACATTCAAAGACTGTATTTAGACATCTACCGGTATTAAAGGGGCTTGATGTTATCATCTCTGGACACACTATTCTTGCTATATCCCAGTCATATACCAATTGTACTTCTAAGTGATGGTAACATGTACTCATCAAAATGATTTCTTGTTCCCAGAATATGCAGAATCTTTTTCCAGACACTTATCTACAAACCACATTCCTGCCTTCTGTCCTGTCCTCTTGACATCAGCTCTAGAACTAAAAAACTAGAGATAAAAGCCTGCTGGTGAAATTGGCTGAACTATTCTGATCACCAGAGGTCAATCTTTTCTTCTTTTAGCAACATCTTCCTTTTTCCTGATACTGTAGTAGTCTCATGTTCACAGATCAATTTGCTACAAGGATTCCACCCTTCCTGACTCCACTTTGTAGAAAGCCTCTGCTCCAGATCCAATGGACTAGTACAGTCAAGGGTCCATGGATACGCTTCTCTTCAGAGTCCATTTCTTCAGGAGCACAAAAGCTTCATGATGGTTAGAAACAAGCAAAGCAGAAAATTCTTGCATATGAAATAGAGTATGCTCCTTTTCCCTTAAAAAAGCAGGTTATAATGACCCCATATAATCGAGGTACAAGTCAGAAATAGTTATAAATATGTACTTACGACTACAGATGCTGACTTCTGATGATAAACTACTTAATCATGAGCTAATGACTCCCTTACAGTCAGTTATTCCAGTGCCAGAGTCTGCTGGCTCAAGTTGCCCTATATGCCCTTGTGTTAATTACTTTGACTAACTACAGGAGCCACTTATTAAATTTACTGATTTCACTGTCCATAAGCCAATATTTTCTAATTATTCTACATCAATGACCATACTACTGCTCTCTTTTCATTTGCTGATATAGCCTTGTTCAAATTCAGTGAATTTTCCCTTTATTTACAGGGCAAACACAGCACACTAAGATTCAGTGATTAAGTTGTGCACATGTTTTTTTTACAGCCCCCTCCAGGGTGAACTTTTTCTTCCAACTTCAAGATTTTAACATGTGGCAATCAGTAAAATAGACAAATACTAGATACCTTCAAAATTTAGATATATGGGACCTTATTCCATTTACATCTTCTTCCAATGCCACTGAACCATTCTTACAATTTACAGAGATGCTGTAACAGCTCAGGCATTATTAACAGTGCCATTTTCAATTTCTTTCAAGAATAAGGTATTGTCATTATCATCACTGGGTATCAGTATCCCACTTGATCTGTCAATTTTCAAAGGAAGAACACTAGTGAAGAAGTCAAGACACATTCTCAGCATTACTAATTTTAATGCCATTATATATATTACACTGTATATGTGTATTAGGAAATAAATTCTTTCAGTCTGCTTCTTCTATATTATATTTTTCATCTTCTCCCATCATTGCTTTCTAAAATTCCCGCTTATTGTCGTCAATTTACATTTTCAATCGGTTATGTCAATTGGTTGTTGCATTTTGGTCTTCCAAGACCACAAATTTAAATATCCTTTTTGCTTAGTGTGTTTTGAAGCAGACTAAACATGTCACCCTTTTGCTAGGTGCATTAAACTTCGGTCTCTCAGGTCCAGAGTTGGTGACTACCTTTCTCCACTTTTAATTAGTATCATTACTTATCTCTATGCTTCAACAGTTCCTGCTGCCAGAATCCAGAGAAAGGAGTGACACAGTATTGCTTCTATTACTACGAGTTAACAGAGGCAAGGTTTCTCATTTATTTGAGAGACAATTTGAAATGGAACAGAACTCTAATTTCTGCTGTCTCTAATGCATTATCTTCCTACATGTAATTCCCTTTAGCTCTAAGATATTCATCATGAGTAAAATTGTTTGGTAGCACAGCATAGACCTCAGTACAGGAGGATTAAGGGGTCATTAAGCACTTTGGTACCCAGTTCTGGAGGGAACGAAGCTTAATTAGGATAAGAACCCAAGGCTTTCTAAGATACAGTAACTTCCAGATTGTTTTATAGCATTGCAGTGTTGCCTAGAATTTCAGCAGAGCTCCAGTCCTCTAACACCCTTTGCAGTTCCAATTCCCACCACACAGCATGCTACATACTTTGCAAAGGAGCTTTCAGAAGGAGACACCTGATTGTATCCAAGCTGAGACAATATTTCCATGGCCAAATGAGATATTCTTGAGTCTTTTACCTTCATTTGGAGTAAGGAATGTAAAAAAGAGGCAAAAAATTAGGATTTCAGACTTTTCTCTGTATTAAAAATCACAATACTTTTTTTAAGTTGTAATTTAATCTATACTGGAAATATTTATACTGTATTCCAAACATGGGAGCCATTGTAGAAGAATAAAACCAAACAGAAATTTACTACGTTGCAGTTTTGTCACTAAGCTGCTTTTTAGGAAGCACTGGAATATCTGTATGGTATAGAATATCTGTATGGTACAGAAGCACTGTAGCATCAAAGCAGCACAGAGTTTTATGAGTACATGCTGTTCTGGAAGTAAACCAGGAATTAAAATAATGAGGGATTTGGACGTGAGTCAGAAGTAAATTATGCTGAAAAGGCAGGCAGGCAGGAAGGAAGAAGGAAAAGAAATGTAATTGACAATACTAGAACAAAAATCACAATGTTTTAGAAATTACTGTTCATTTTTCTAAATTTGCAGCTAAAAAGATATTGAAGAACCTAAAACCAAATGGCCTTGTTTTCAGAGATTCTGAGCATTATTTCACACAGCTGGGGTGGCTTCTGCTCAGTTTATATACTATTTGTTTCCTTGTATAAGAAATAATTTCCCACACTACTGTCACCTCTCACAGTGTTATGACTACAAGCAGTCAAAACCTTATGATGAAACAGATTTCTGCTGGAAAAGGATGATTAGTAAAATAAAAACAGAAAAAACCCCACCACCATGTTTCATGTTGAAGGCTCAGTTTTTGCAAATTTTATAACGCTTTTCTTACAGGAACCTAGGGCAGAATTTTCAACTTTGGAGCAAATCCAACTTGTAAACATTTATATTGCTTCACCCAAGGAACCAGAAGCTTTATGAATCCCATACTGAATCAAAGAATTCAGGGTCAAGGAAGTGCTTGGTATTTAGTATGTCTAGTTTGTCTGTCAGAAAACTGATCTTGAAAATTACAAGCTTTCCATTCCAAGATGGTGATATTAAAAAAAATTTCAAAATCTCATGCCTACCAAAACTCATTTGCAATTCTGTAGTCACACGATCCAATTACTCAGTTGTACTGATTCTTTTTGGAGAGAGAGGTTTCAGCTAAAATGAGAAGAATCACATAACATTGGGTTATAAACTCCTGAAGATCACAGGGAACACATGCTATTTCACAGATAAAATTTGCAGGGTATCACTTATTAACCTTTTTTATCATGATTTTGGATTTCAACTCTGGACCAGACATTAAAAAAAACACACCAGAAATGTGGAAAGGAAGCTAAGACTCACAAACAGCTTTAGAAAGCAAGATCCTCAAAGACCACTGTTTCTTTATATTTCTGTAGAGCTCCTTGGGACTACTTACTTGGACGCATAAAAATAAACATTAATGTGTCAGAACAGAGTTAGAGGACTCCCAAGACACATGTGTGAGCTGATTTGTAAGGAGAATAAGACAAAGATCTTTGTAATCTATATAAAAGCTTTTGTATCTATTTTTCCTTTAAAGAGAAACCACTTTTTTAACAAACCACATTCAAAACAGTAGATTATGCCTTATGGAAATTATTCATTAATATATATGCTATTCCTCAAGTAAGCTCTTCCATTCAACTGCACTTCAAGAATGGGGAAAAAAAGAAAAAAAATCTTGATTTAATCTATAAAGGATTGTGCAATATTAGGGCTACCTATGAGAAAAAGCATAAAAACTGTTACCTCTTCCACTAACCTAGCTTGCCCATATCCTAACTTCCCTTCCAGACGTTTTCCATAGGTTGCTATGCTTTACCTCCTCAACTATTTGATCAAAATTACTTGCTCAGATAAAGCAGTTATCGACTTTTAAAGCCTTCTATCTACAAATGGATCAATAAAGCCTCCAATGGCAAAAAGCAGCTCATCTCTCATTGCCATTTCTCTATTTGCATTTACATCCACTGAGACTGATCAGAGAAACAGGGACCCTACTGATTTTGTACATTTCCCAGGACATGTGCTAGAGGGAATTTTGTGTGTGTATGAACACCTGTACATCAGAGATCTCCAAGAACACAACAGAAAATAATTAGGTAACACATCGCCTAAGTAGGAGAAAAGAATGTCTGTTACATAAATTGTGTCAAATTTTTGCATTCTTAAAAGTGGTTTAAAATGCTAATTGTGGATTTCTTTTTTCCTGCTTCTTAGTAGTCAGCATCGATTGGCTGAACTTCATATAGCACCATGCATGCACACTAGTTACAAAATTGTTGTTAACACTAGAAAATCACCTGCCATTAAGCTGCATACTGTCAATGCAAATTTAGCATGCTCATAAATGGAAACTTAAGAGGAGTACAGAATGTCCTTACAGCTACAGCTCAGAATATTAATCAGTTTGAAATATATTTAGCCTGGATGATCTAGAATTAATAAAGTCACACTGATAATAGATCTTTCTCTTTCAGATAACTGATTCAGGTTTTACTTTATTACTGTTTTACAGCTGTTTGGTGGTCCGTGTGAAACAAATGGGAGGTTCTGAAATTACCTAGTGAACAACTTTGCCCACATTTCAAGATATCTCATCTCAAGCAGTGTTCGTGTTCCCAGATGAAAGATGAAAGCCTGAGTAGGCAAAAGGAGCCCAGGGTGGGATTTTCAAAGGCTGGATCAGGCCCTTGGCTCAGACTCAGAAAACACCTTTCTTTACCCTTCCCATGTCAGGGCTGGAGAGCTCCTCACTGGCTTAGCCAGGGTTGCTCTTCCTCACCACCAGCATTGTCAAATTCTCCAGAAGGTCTAAGGTACTGAGTGGAACAAAACACAATGCAGCATTACAGCTGTGATGGCTCCTGTATATCAACCTGAACTACAGCATTCTTGTCTCAGAAGTTGAAATCCAGCTCCACCATATTCTCCCATATTTTAGCTACCTGTTTCTCACATACTTTGGCTTTAGTACTTGTCTTATCTCACAGAAAACTTACTAAACATGAATGCTATTCAGTAAGGCAGAAACTAGAGGGAGGATTTTGTTCGTTTGTTTTTCTGAGTTTGGTTTCTGTGAATTTAGCAAGCAAAATGGTCTTAATAATAGGACCAGAAGATCACCAGAGGTGGCAGAAGGGAAGCAGAGGAAGATACATTTTGGACTAAGAAAACAGTCTCATGAAACCTTCCCCCAAATCCTTTTTTAGGTCTGAGTCCAAAAGCAAAGACACCCCACTTCTCAGGATCCATCTAGGGTTAGGCAGCTTTCTAAGCAGCATGCTCATACTTTAAGCCTCCCACTTCAAGTGTTTAAAGCAGCATTCCTGAGTCTCCTGCAGGCGCTAGGCTACACATTTTAACTGCAGCTTTGCCTTACCTGAGACTCAGATATCTACAGGCATTTACATGGATGCCTCCCACTGTTTTCAATTAACTCAGGAGCTTAAATAACTGAATAAATTTTGATCCTGTAAGTCTTCTTTTTGTAGCCTAAGCCCTTCAGGTTTTAATTCTTATGCCAGGAACTATCATTTTTAGTTACAAAAGACTCACATTCAGACCTTACGGATGGCATAAATACAAGATTTCAATTTCTGAGAAGTGATTTTGAAATATGAGATAAATATGCCACAGTTCTTATGCACCACAGTTTTTAACTTATTTTACTGCTATCAGCCTAAAATGAGATTTTATACAAACCAACCTAAAAATGAAGGTTTATCATAGAACTGCTGATAGACTGTAATACGTTATATGCTAATGCTTTTAAAGATCCTTACCTGCAATCTAATTTAAAAATAAAGAAATCTTAATAAAGATCTTAGGGTATTTCCACATATATGCATTGCTCAAGGGTAATTCATCTTTCAGTTGCGAGTAAGAAAATAGCTATCTTCATAAAACAAAATTGCCTCAAGGAACTTGGCAAAAGTTGAACTCTTCCATTAATGAGATTTTAATGAGCTACCCAGTGAAGATGAGGGGATTACACAAGGATTATTTTTTTTTCTGTTCTACAACTACCATTATATTACAATGGACTAAATATATCTCCACAAATACCTCTGTTTTCTTCATGGTTTTGCAGTAGGGCCAAATTAGACCTAATACTTTCTGTTGCAATTTTATAGTGCTAGTTACAAAAACCACCTTGATGCTTTCCCCTCAACAGCAAAAACTTTCTGACTCAAACACTGAAAGTCAACTAAGTGGATGGACTTTCAGATGTCACTTTTTGCTACTGTTGGCAAAGCAACCTCAATGTAGGTTTTCTTTCCCCATGAAAAATTTCAACAAAAACAGCCTCATTGGAATTTTGCATTTAGATACAACACTTTGGCCTTTTGTCCCAGAAATCAAAAGGGATCTGTTTCATATCCCCTTCCACCTCTGCCATCCAAAACTGTCAGCATATTTTGTTGGTTTGCTCTCCTCTTGAGTCTGGATATTGATACATTCAGCACACTTGAACACATGGGCTAGAAATGGCATGAACAACCCTCATTCTTTCATGGTCTGGACATTGTGCCTTGTTATCAGGAACATGATCATACAGACTTGGGTACAGAAAATTTTCCTTGACATAGACTGACAAGCATCTCAGGATTGTGAGATTGGGAGGAAAGACAGGAAGAAAATTCTCTCCAGCACAGGGGCTGAAACCCATCACATTTATTCTATTCCCACTGCAGGAGTAGGACACTGGAGCTCCCTGCCCTCTACCAGATAAGCCAGTAAATATTTCTCCCCAGCTAAAGCCTTTGGGCTTAGGATAGGGGTCACATAGGAGCCTGAGAAACAAAAATCAGATTGATGCAATAATGAGTTCTTTGAGTTTCTGTGACAGCTGAGTTTAAGCCATCAACCTTATCATATAACTGTATCAGATGCATCAAGCACCAGATTTGCTAACTCTGCTGTCCATGTTACTGCGTTGCATTTGACTCAAAACCATTTGACAGCTCTGTCAATGTCCATGTTTCCTGGAACAAAACTAAAATCTCCCTGTAATAAAGCATAAGTAGTGTTGAACATCTCTAACTAGATAATTATTTCCCTGTTTACTCATGCCTTTTGATAAAGCTCATTTCTCTTAGCTGTACTTACTAAGTTTCAGAAAATAATCAGCTTACTCAGAATGGAAATGCACAGCAATGAAAATCCTTGGGTTTTGATTGCTTCTTTGCTCTACTGTTAGCACATTTGTTTCACATGGCCCAGCACTACTTCTTGTTCAAGTCTTTCATATAGTGAGACACTACATCCGTAAAAAAGGTGACTCTGCCTGTTAAGAATGTGATTTGAAGCTGAGTAGACCTCCATGTATCATTGATATTGATGTCTGCAGTATCTGACAGGATAAGGAGATGAAAAACTCAGCTTTGTTAAACTCCTCATGAAAGTGCACCAAGCTGCACTTCCACAAAGTCTTTAAGCATATTCTGAAATGTACTTATGTCAGTGGGAGTTAAACACTGCTGAATAAGAATGGTTAGTTCCACAAGGCTTCAGAGTGGAGGAAGGGCTGCCCACAAGAACTGAATAGCTGAAGACAATTTAATGGTAATTTACCAGTTCTTGCTGTCCACCAGTAAACTTACACTTACACAAGTGTAAGTAAACTTACTCTTACACAAGTGTAACACAGGCAGTGGACCAGCACAGCCAATGTGTGTTTTATACCACCTTCTGCCAATCTCAAAAACCCAAACCAAACCAAAAAAAACAAACAAAAAAATCCCTCATTAACCAATACCAATTGTCACCCTCCATTCTACTTCCTGTGTTTATAATTTAAAACAGCTCAAAAGGAAATTTCAGGTAATACCCATGATCTAGATTTTCTGATACTGACTTCAAGTCACTACCAATATGTTGTATATTTATTTATGTATGAACTCCTTTGGAAGTTTATTCTGGACCATGCAGGTCTCCTTATCATAATATCCTTAGACTTCCCAGTAGTGTGTCAAGTCACTAGCATTCCTCTTCTCCAGCTCATTCTTTTCACACCATCTTTTTTGGAAGGATGGGAACACATGAGAATGGGTTGCTGTGGGTATTCTCAACTGTAAGATACACGATAACAAATCATTCTCAGTTGGCATCTATCACAACCCCTGTAAAAAAACCAATGGAAATTGCAACACTGCATCACTTGCAGTAGGAAAAGAAATAACTTTTTTTAATATTTAAAAGTCAAGGGAGAAGGAGAAAGCAACTTTTCTGTAATCTAAGCTATTTTAGACAGTTACAGCTTTTACATAGTTTTAATCCCATCTCGTCCCATCTCTTGTCCTACAAGTTTTTTAAATAAATAAATGTTACCACAGAAGGACTCCATGTTTGTTATAAAAAAAATAACTTCTGAGGAAATGGAATTGCTGTCATCAATGACAGGGAAAAACAACACATTATATGGTATTTGTTCAGAACAAATATAGAAGTTAAAACCAAAACCAAGAAAGAGTAATTTATTTTTTTTTTAACTCATAAATTGCTTGTTTTAATTAGAAACTAAAAGACGCAGGAGCAGATGACCACCTCAAAGAGATCAGAAAGGGCTCTTTCAGATCTCTTCAGAGAATATTTACAATTGCAAATCAGATTGTGGAACAAGCATAAGTAGCCTCCTCCAGTCTGCATAAAACTCAGCTCTGTGACAATATTCAAGCTATTTCAGTTACCCTGATTTAATAGCTTCTCTTACAACAAAAGCAACAATAAACAAGGTTTAGCCACTATTTTTTACCAGGTATTTTAATATATAGTTTTCAGGGACGTTTAGAAATAAGGCAAGTGTTATGTCCTTCATTTTACTGAAGGCTACAGCACAGAATGCAGCAGTGTGTTACCCACTGTCAGCAGGGGTGGCAGCAGAGCTGGAACAGCAATGCCCAGCTGACAGCAATATTCAGTGGTTCTTAATCCAGAAGGCAATCAGAAAACAAAGAAACCACTTCCCCTTGAGAACCAGTTTGCCTTGAAAAGCTATTTGCAGCTCTGAAAAAACTCTTGATCAACTAATCTGGAGGTCATGTAGTGAGGAATCAGAACCAAACAGCACATTTAACGTTCTTATCCTGAAATCCTAAATAAACAATACACCTCTTTCATTACATCTTTATTTTCCCTTTATACTCACCTACAGATGCATTCTTTACCTCATTCAGCATATACACATTATTAAAAAGAAAAAAATAAAACCCAAGCATGGAGATAATTTTTCATAAACCACATAAAATCAGACCCTATTTAAGATGACACTCTTTCCAGTGTTTGGTTTCTCCACTCCCGCACACATTACAGATAGCCTAAAATGGCACTGGGACTCTGTTGGGGATGATTTATTGCCTTGATTTATTGAACTGAGCAATGACAGAGCTCCTGCTTGACAAGTTTTCATTTCTTCATGGCAAGTAATTAGCCTTCATATTGCCAAAGGGCTCGTCAGCTGCCCTGTCAATGCTGTTCCAACCTAATGAAAATACACCATCTTATCATAGTAAGACATTTACATTATTCACATACTGCTTTCCAGTGGCCTCTCATTAGCTCCAGCCTGCTTAACTTTGCTGGTTTATTTGCTGTAACAGAACAGAAAAATATGATGCTCAAGGAGGAAGGGAATCATTCAGCTGCAATCTTGCCTTGCTGCTGGGTTAAAACAAGGTCTTCTGACACCCCCTGACAATGATTTTAAAGAAAGCATGTGAGGATATATATCCCTGTGGCTATATATTTACTCTTTAGCCTTCACAGAGCTGCATCTTGTCATTAAGGACAGCCTCAAATAAAAGGTAGTGTTATAATCCACACCTCATCACAGTCATAATCTCTCTCCTACCTCTTCCTCCTGACAGGTAGTTTACAGCTATCTGATCCTGATACCGAATTTGTCTCCTGCCAAGCTGCCAGCAGTCTAGCCAGCAAACAAAATCTACAACTACATCCCTGCCTGTTCCAGAACTACCTGGGCAGAGGATAACTGTCAGCGGTTCAACAACTTTGCTGACTCCCTCAGGCTGGGACCAAACCCTGCAGGCAGTCAGTCCAGCTGGTATGGAATAGGAGCTGTGAGGGCATGCTGTCCAAAACACAGTGCTGCCAGATTTATACTGAGGAAGATGGTCTGTTAAATAATCCCACCAAATCCCACAAATGGTGCTTTGTCCAGTGCAGTATTAATACCCCACTGGAGATACGCAAACTGTGAACTGCCTCAACACCTTAGCACATATCACGCAGAGACCTACCCAAGCTCATTTTAATACAGGCAGTGCAGCTGCCAAGAGCAAGTTTATCCAGCAGAAAAATCTTCAGCAGGGCTGTACAAGACCACCTAGGGCCACTGGTTAAGAACACAGTGAGATTTGTGTGCAAGAGAATGCTTATGATGAAAGTGAACAGGCAAGCTCCCACAAAATACACATTCAGCCTCTCTCTTATGAATTTCCTAGAATGATATTAGATCCTTTCAGACATTTTTTAGCATTCCAGTACACCAATTAATATTACATTAGAGCACACCAAATGATTTCATCCTTTGCCTTGGTTTTCTCTTGCCCCATTTTCCCCACCTTGCAATAAATTTTGTTCCTCTTTTGGGGACAAGGAACTTTGCTCTTCATCCACACAGGACTGTTTCTTTCCATTGACTAGGAGTCTAGACTGCCAGAAAGAGCAATTAGAAACCAAAGATCGCTAGGAAAAAACCTAATTTCTAATAGAATGTGTGATGGAGAAATGAATTTTACCAAAGCTATCAATGAATTGCTGAATAGATAGCCAACAATTTCAGTCTGCCACCAGAAGTAGAAAATAGAGGGGTGAATCCTACTAGAAAATGAGCACCTGGCAAAAATACTTCTATAAAAAGCTGTTATCTTTGCAGAAGTTATCTTGCTGACTGGCCAATGGAGTATTTAGTGTGTTTACATTCAAGAAGCTAACTTGTATCTGTACTACTGAGGCCTTGCTTGGCTCCCACAGCCATGATATTCTGTGGCCTTTCTCAGAACTTGCCTTCCCCAAGAGACATAAGGAAGGAGAAGCAAACATCACTGCCCTCTGCTTAATCCTAACAGAGAAAGACACTGAAGAAGAGGTGAAGTGCACTTTCCTATCCCACTGGGTTGCACAACTGCTAATATACAGTTGGTAATATTCATGAACTGGGAATATTGCTCCCGTCACGTTCCCCATCACAAATGAGAGATAACAGAAAAAAACATTGTTCCATAACTCCCACATTCTTCCCCACAGATCCTTTGGGGACAAAAAATTCCTTGACGTAAAACTACCATCCAGAATAGCAAAGCCCAAAATGGATATGGCCTTCTGTCTGCCTGTGTTTACTTTTACAGGTATTGCCTTTGATACTAACACCTTATCTGTATCTTCCTTTCAATCGGCAAAGTACTTAGACTGTTTTCTATTGCACACTTGAAAAATACAAAATACTCATAAAACATTGCTTGGGAAGTGGTGAATAACAAAACCCAAGCAGTTCTACAGCCATGTACTATGACAAAAAAAAAAAAAAAAAAAAAAAAAAAAAAAGGTTTTCACCAAATTCCTTCT
>JBCJKH010010336.1:0-13528 GCA_039877255.1 Loriculus beryllinus | reverse complement strand
ACCCCCCGTTCTTGGCCAAGTGCACGTTAGCTCTCTAGCAGACATCTTATTTCTGGTTTTAGTTAGCTTTTGTAGTTTTACTACAGGTACGACAGGCTGGAGCCACTCTGGTTTTGAACCACTTTTATCTCTTTGAAGACTCCTCCTTTTGAAATTAAATTTCTCCTGGCCTTTCTTAGCTCAAAGGTGTAACTTTATAAGGGAGCAGGATGAAACTATTTTTGAGGGAGGCAGGGGAAGAACTTTGGAGCAGTATTCCTCCCTTTGAAGATGCACGTTGTTCCTGAAGCTACTTCTGTGCACTAGGGAAACCATCCGCGGCGGAGCAGGCAGCCGCGCTGTTGGCAGCGCAGTGCAGCGTGCCTTTACCCTGCCGTTCCCTGGGCAGCATCTGTGACCAGAGCCAGTTCTGACAATAGACAAATTTGAGTTGATTCGTTTATAAAAACCAGATCCGCGGGCGGGCTTGTGTAGACGGCGCGCAGCTGGCTGCTTGCTACCAGCCGGCGTTGTCTGGCACACCTTTTGCAGCTAACCACCCTGTTCTGCTACGAATGCGTCCCACCCCCGGCGCGCAGCGCTGCAGAATAAAGGGAGCTGACGGCTCAGCCCCACAAGCCGGCGGGGCCGAGCGGGTAGGACCCAATCCGATCCCATCCCATCCCTTCCCGTCTCGGTGGCCATCGGGGCGGAGCGCAATGGGTCGCTGATGCGAGGCGGGGCGCGCAGGAGGAGCGCTGCGCGGGTCCCGCCCCGTCGGGCAGCTGTCAGAGGCGGCGGCGGCGGCGGCCGCGGGCTGCGGCGCTGGGAGCGCTCCGCCGGTCGCTCCGCGGTTGCCTCCCCGCAGCCCATGATGTGCCTGGAAAGCGACGGCTCCTCCGGCAGCAGCCCGGGCTGCGGCGGGCGGCTGCGAGCCGGCGACGAAGAAGAGGAAGAGGACGGCGAGAGGGGCTGCTGCGGCCGGGGCGCTGAGGGCGAGGTGCAGACCCTGTCGGGCAGGATGAACCCGCCGGCTACCGGCAAGCATCCCGAGCGTGCGGCCGCCCTTCACAAGGCACCGAGTCTCGGCCGGGCCCGGGTGGCGGCCGCCGGCATCCTCAGCGTGGGCAACGTGCTCAACTACCTGGACCGGTACACGGTGGCAGGTGAGGGCAGCGCTCGGCGTCCCGCCCGGTGAGGGGACTTGGGCCAGCGGCGGAGGGAGCCATCCCCCTGCCTCCGGGACAGCGTTTGCCCGGGCGCGGAGCCGCAGCCGCCGCTGCATCCCTTCGTACGCCGTCCGAATGCGGGGGACAGAGCGGTGCTCCCCCCCCCCCCCCCCGGGCTGGGCCATGAGCTCCGGTTGGAGCGAGTCGTAGGGACGCGGTGTGGCTGCGGCTGGTGCCCATTGTGCGGACCCTCCGGTATTGTTCTGCAGTTGGTGTGAATTTCATGTAAAATCGAAGGAGGTGGCCTTTGTTTGTCAGGGCTCGGTGGCGGAGTTAAGTGCTCGGTGGGCTTCTCGGAACGGAGTGATGCTGGCAGGCGCAGAGGTTACTTTCTGTGATTTTTCTGGGTGATGGAGAAACGCTCCTGATCTCATTGACTGGTGGAAACGCTGTGGGTGACAGGTGCAGCCGTTGTCTCTGACCCTAGTCCGCAGTGAAACGGGGGGATGCGATCGCTTGTGTTTCCATGGGTGAAAATCCCACTGAAGCAAATCACCTCTGCTTTGTGTCTATTGAGTCCTTCCAGCCTGAAAACCCAGGCTGTCCTTCAGCGCTTGGCCAAGGAGGGTCTCTTCTCTGCAGAACTCCCGAGCTGCCGGGTAGTTTCTGCAGGGATGCAGGAGGCAGCTGCATTGCACTTCACAAGGCACCTCTTTTCTTGAGGTAAACACTTTAAAGCCATGCGCTCCTTGACCGATATGTTTTCTCAGCTGTACCGTGTGAAAGGCACTATATGCCTGTGTGATTACTACTAGTGAGAACCTTGGCTCTGAAAGAAATGTGTCTTAGGACGTTTACTGTACAGTCCCTAGAGGGGACTCCTGATTTATTCTTGTCAGGCAGTAGCAGGAGGGAAGATGATGCTTACTGAACTTTTGCTAATTAGAAATGAAGTAGGCTTGTTGGTATTCATCTGTCTCATGTAATTAAAATATAATACATATTCCGTGTTTGGCAATACTGATAATTTTATCTTCAAGAGCTTATAAAGGGGGTTTGTGCATGAATAAATTTTGCTCTATGCATATACATACTTTAATCACTAGGAATCAACATGGTGTTAAACAAATCAGATATTTGCTTATACTACATTAAAATAATATATGCTTGTAGGGCAGTAATAGAGTGCAAAGGACGTAAATCACTGACATACGCTGCTGTCAGAGTAAGTTGGCCAGGTTGGCTTTGTTTTGTCTGTGGTAGCGAGACAGGAAGGATTAGAACCAAAATTTAGCTGACTGTTGTGGCTTTTTTATTGTTATTTTTTAGACAGGGCTTGTTCCTTCGGGAGATGTAAAGGCCAGCATTGAGAAGGATTGAGTGCTCGGTTGGCAGTCAGTGTGTTACAGGGAGAAGCTTGAAGATGCAACGTTGATCTGTTGTTACTGAAGGAAATTGTAGTTTGCCTCCTCACCCGCAAAAAAGAATCTCTCTATTAGAGTTCTACTGCAAAGCACCCTTTTTCTTTAATGCATGGAAAGATTCCTTTCCGGGGAGCTATGCCACCCTTGTGCACTAGCTTCTTCACCTATTTGCTCCGGTGCTTTCAGTAAGACCTTTGTCATTTGATTTTTTTTGCCTGAAAGAAGGCTTGGGATGCTCTGGCGAAGGGAGTGAGAAGCAGCATCATTTCTGGGAAGGCTGGAAAGTGCCTGACCAAACAGAGGATAAAACCGCCTGCTTGCTAAGATGTAGTATTGCCAGTCCCAGCTCTGGGATTGCCAGTGTATTTCTAGGACAAGCTCTGATTTCACAGTGCTCAATCATTGCCCTGTAGAACTTACCTGTTAGCATGCAGCTTGATATCAAAGGTGTAAAATCTCAGCCATCAGACTTCCCTCTGGGGACAGAAGCAAGTTTTGCATGATCTTGTTGTCTTCTGTCAATTGGTGTTTATTTCTCAAACTGGTGGTTTATAAATTGCTAATCCAGAACGAGAAAAAATTTAACCCCATCTTAATAGAGCTGTGGTAATAAAAATGTTGTGTTTTGAGCTCAAAACTGACTTTAATAATGTCTTCTCTAAAAGCAATCTTTGCTTTTATATTTTGAGTCTTTGTGCATACCACATACTTATGTAACGAGCACTTCCCTATGAATCAAGCTAGCACTTTGAATATTCAGCTCCTGTCTCAGGACAGGTAATAATTAGTGAATACGATTTTTCAGACCTTCAAAGTACCTTTCAAATATGAATTGTTGCAGCAACTCCAATAAGGGAGTTTAACACTACCCACGTTATGGCAGGGCAAGTAGCATTAGAAGTTATGATTTACCTAAGGCCAGTGAAGTGTTGTGAGAACTGGAATTCATTTGGGGTTTCAGCTCTGTTTGAAACAAGTGTTAGAGGAGCAGCAGCACCAATGAAAACTGGTCCCTAAGGATTTGTGTCTCTAGGGTGATCAATCCTGTGGGTTCTCTGACGTCAAATAAGAGCTGACCTCTGTCATTAACCTTTCTTTTCTTGTCTTTCAAGTGTTTTTCCTCTACCCAACCATTTTTTAGTATTTTTTTTTTTTTTTAATGAAGTTGTTTGGAGCTTGGGGACTTCTTCCCGCTGTCAAATCTGGTCAAAAGCGGGTCAGTGGACCCAAAAGTGATGAGCAAGCAGCTGACAGATGGACATAAGCAAACAGAGCATCTGGTTTTATGGGCACAATACTACAAGTACAGCTTCAATCTCAATTGAAAACTTAGTTGTAATCATTTTGGTTTTCATACTGAGACATACAAGTATAAAAAGGGCAAGTATATATTTAGTGTATTTATGTAAGTAGTATATGCAAATAGGTATTTAGTATATGTTTAGTTACCAGAAAAGAATGATTACACGTGGAGTTTCTTTGTTGCAAGTGTAATAACTGTGGGTATCTTCCATTATTTCCTAGCATAAGCAAATGGAAGTCGGGTAACATGCATCCAGTCACAGAGGAGATCTTATGTAATAGAAAGAAGCAGGTTGATCTCTCCTATAGCACATCTTGCTCCTAAAAGTAAAAAGCAAATGCTTTTGCTGAAAGTAAACAGTAAATGTGGCATATTTCAGTGTCTATACTGTGGATACAAAGACATTGTATGTAATGAGTTGTTCTTCGGTAATCTTTTCTCAGGTGCAAAAACCAAGGAAGTAGCTGCCTGTCTTACTTAGTTTTGGTTTAAGGACTTCCCAGTATGGACTAAATGAGTTTAGGATGGGTTGTGCCTTTTGGTATCTGGGATATTCCATGACAGAACTGGAGTGCAGTTTCTGAGATACAAACCATACACAGCTTCACACCTGACATACGTGAACTTGCAGCTTCTTTTGGGAGCACAGTGATGAAACTGGGCCTCCACTGAGGACTGGCCTGCTTCTTATGGCTTAAAAATAAGTTTCTTCCAATACTTCAAAAGTTAAAAGCCTGCACAGGAGCAGTGGATGTTTCGATATTGTCCTTATCTTTACGCAGAGCTGGAAATTCCCTGTGTGTATGAAGAATGTTAAAATATCTATTTTACTTATTTGGGAGAAGCTGTCCCAAACAAAAAGTGAGAGTGCCTTCACTGTGTCTCTTCTAAAGAAAAGATTGAAAACTCTGTGCTGAACATTACCGACTTGAAGGGAAATGATCCTCTGCAATTTTCTTAATAGGTCTTTGATCATACTGAAAACAGTTGCCTGTAGAAAAAGCATTCTTTCAAGAGCTGTGATGTTTTTCTGCTATTAGGAAAGCCAAGAGTAAGGCAAAGTAGCAGTAATGAAACCATAGTACATTGTAGATTACCTGTGAAACAACAGCAGTTCAGCCATCTGGTGATGCTGGGACATATCTTCTTCCTTAATGAAGTTTTGGGAAAAGTCATCTTACCTTCAGAAGCTTGGAATGTGGTTTCACAATTATGCCATGGATGACCTTTTCCTATGCCTGCTGTTGACGATGAGAATAGTCTTGCTTCATCAGGGTGTCACCTCCACCTTCTAATTCAGACGCTACTTCCTGGCATTGCTGGAGTGTCTTTAATTTAATGGTAACGATTTAATTAAGCCGAAGGACTACCCAGCAAAGTAAGTGAGTCTTAGTAGGCCACTCCAGAAGGGAAAACAGAGTTGTGGAGTGTTGGCGATTTGCCTGTGGTGATATAGTTAGTGGCAGAGTCCTGGCTGGTATTAGTTCATCCTTGAGGTTCTCTCCTCCTGTGATGCAGTCTGCCCTAGGTTTTGCTCTACTGTGTTTGTCCTGTAAATGTCTGTAACTTGCTAATAACCGTATTTGTGTTAATTAGCCTCTCATTACAACACATAGTTGCAAATCAAATTCCATTCTTTGAAGATAGATACATGCAAATGGTTATTGAAAGTTGAAAGTCTAGTTTAAAACTATGCAGTACAAGCTATAACTGAAGGGTTAGGAAAGGTTCAACACTAACTCTCCACTGCAAAGGTATTCAGGAAGTTGTAAGCCAAAAATGCTTCTTTTTACTTGCGAGCTCACATTTGTGATAGTAATATATTGCCTCATAGCACATTTCATACCGAATTATCTTCATGCAGTCTGAGATCTCACATATGTAATGGGAATAGGGAGAGTCTCATACCCCCATTGTAAAAAGACTATGCTCAGTGCTTATAGTTTCAGGGAGGAAACCATTAAGTGGCAGTGCAAGCTCTGTATTATTTGTCTCCTGTTGAGCTAATCTCAACCTAGGACTCAGCTGTGGAAGGAGAGTAATGTTGGAAAACATTAGAACAGAGTATTGGCAGAACCTGCAGAGGATCTGCAATAGTACACAATGTTTTGCTTGGACAGTAGGTACCTGTTACTGCCTCAGAACTGAAGAAGTCCTCCACTGTGAGCAGAAGCCACAAGGATGGAACCTCATGCACTTCCAAAGCAGGTGACACGAAGTTCTCTGCAGCTGTGTAGGAGCATCTATTTCTCTAACATTGTGTTTTCCCTGTGTGATGGGCTCTATTGCAGTCAGCTGCTTCCTGTTTGCCAGTTCTTATGCGAGTTGGCAGGATTTGTTCCAGCGTATTTTACATTTCAAGTGAATTCTTATTATGTTTAATCATAGTATTCTTTCTTCCTTGTTATGTAGGTTTGCCAGATAGTTACTATCTTTGTTATTATGTGCAGATTTTCCTGTTTGACTCTGAGATCCTCTTTCATGCATGTTGATTAATCTTTTCCCCAAAGCATCCAAGTCATCACAGTCAGTGAATGTGGCTTTTATTACATAGAGTTAAGAACCTCATAAATATTGAGTATGTTCTTAAGAATAATGTGATGATCTGACTAGTCCCTTCATCTCTGAGACTCAGTATCAGAAGATGTGTGGAAAAGCTTCCTTGGAATTCTGTAATCATTCCTTCAGGAGTTTTCAAACATGATTCCAAGCTGTAATAGGGTTAAATTCCACCAGCCAACTTGGTTTTAGTTGTTCCTATTTATTATACATGTATTCCTTATTGCTTATTTGCTGTACATCAGAAACAAATAAGCTGCTGATCAGGTAGCATGATGGGCTAGGCTACTAAGTTCTATAGGTGTTGTTAAAAGCTGGTGACTTTGCCTCTAATATGAAAGCCCATTGCTTGGGCTTTCAAGTGCTGAGGAACTTGTGATTGGAAGGTGCTAGAATGTGTTGCCTGAATCAAATGCGGTTCATAAAGGTCTTGTGGTTCCTTGTAACTGTTAATCAAGGTTCACAGTACCTATTGAAGAGATTTAGTGGGCATGTATAGTTTTATCTTACAGATAAAAATTAGGAGATTTGGAAATCAGAACTCCACTGGGTTCTTTGCATCAACATTGCTTTATGTATATTATAGACCAAGACGTTATTGTGCAGCTTCTACTGAATCAGGTGGTGCACCCAAGGTACTTGGAATCCATGTGTATCAAGAGATATCAGAGAGCTGTAGGCCATGGATGAAGGAGACAAGAGACAGCATTGGTTAGTGTAAGGGGTCCTAGGATATTAGCAGATACAACTTATTTGGTAGTCACAGTCACCAAAGAATGAGGAGGAATTTGAGGGAAGACAGTGGTAGCTTTCAGCAAGTATTTGCAAACAGGATCTACCAAACCTGATGGGCATCACAGGAGGAAGCAGGAAGATGTCTGGTGGAAGTGGATGATGGAGGATGACACCTTTCTGCTGGTTGAGAGAGCTTTGTGGAAACTGGTGCTGTGGATGTAGGGTGATGAGTGTTCTAGGAAAAAATAATGTATGTTCAAAATGAGTCCTACAGAGGACATGTGAAGTGCCTAAGGGGCCATGGAAGTTAATAAGACTTGAACAAAATGGGCTTGGGCTCAGAGCCCAGACAGGTATAAGTGAGGTGAACAAGTCCTGGTGGTTTCCAGAGAAGTGTGGGTACAGAACATAGCATGGACCTTTCCTGAAAATTGCATTTTTTGTGAACTGCTCTGAAATTCTTGGTCTGGAAGAAGCAAATCTGAGACCCAGTATAGGGAATATAAAACCCCAAACAACATATACCCCCAACCACCAAACCCTTAGGTCTGAGCTCTTTAACTACCAGACCCTCACTTTGGGTTTGGGACTATTACAGTAGTTCACTGTGCTGTTCGTAACCTGGATGAGCACTTTGAACTGGCACGCACAGTAGGCACATGCACATTTGTTTTTCTGTTTTTTGACACATCTGTTTTCGTTGTTATTTTGTGGGTGTTTCTGTCTTATGTAACCCAGCTATTTCTGTAGGGTTGCAGGGAAAGGAAATGAAAGGGAGGGAACAGCAATTTCCATGCTTCTGGTTTTACAACAGTATAAATAATCAGGAGAGTGAGAATGTAAGGGATCCTGGATGGCTGAAGGGATGTAGAAGCCTTCACTTCTGAGGTCATTCCTTTAGACCTGTTGCCAGCCAAGAATGGCTGAAGGTTTATGTTGGAAAGCTCTGGAATGAGCTGTTCAGGACCTTCTGGTGGTCTCTTTCCACTCTTCCTGCTGCTGTGTTTCCTCCACGCAAGATGTGACTGGAACCACCATGTTATCTCTCAACATATAACAAGGCATTGAGTTCTTCTGTCAGGTTGATCCTTCTAGACATTGATGAAGCATGTCATGAGAGCAGTGTTGCTGCTCCCACCTATTCTGTACTTCTGGTTTTGAGGCAATAAATCATCTTTCTCCATAAAGATGTTGATCTGCCACAACTGAAATCACAGAGCAGTTCCAGCTGAAGAATAGGGAGAGAAATGCAAAGGAAAAATCCAGTTTTATGCCTTGCCAGACTTAAATTCAGGCTTCAGCAACATGAATATACCAGGGTTATGTTGTTGAACAGTATTATCTCCTATAACAGTATTATCTCCTCTAGGCTTGCTTTTCTTAACAACTTTTCTATGTGTCTGCTGGTGGTCAGCAACTTCAGTGGCTGAGCAGAACAGCAAAGGGAAAAGATCAGGGTTTTTATGGAGAAAAGCTGCAGGAGCAGCTTGGAGCTTGGCTGGCAGAATGAGAGAACAATATGCTGGAAGGAAAATCCTTTCAGCCTTGGCATGTGAGGGGTTTTTTTTGTTTTAAGGCTGCATTGAACCAAAACTGCAGTAATCTGTTTTACTCCTTGTTCAGGCTTCTGCCAATAATTATGTAAATAACAACACAATTATTTGTTTCATAGCCTCCCATTTTATTTGTGTTAGAAACATGTCATTATTGTCTTAGACTGTGAGCCCTGTGTTCTTGGCAACACGCAAAACAAGAAGAGTGGGTGAACTGACAGAGTCAATGTGACTTCTGTCTGTGTGAAGCCAGCAGGTCTTGAATTGCAAGTACCCAAAGGTTAACTTTGGTTGATATGGCTGCCCTATGGTTTGATTATCTGCTCTCTCTGCATATTTTCATTTCGGAGGAGTGATCCTTTGGGAAGGGTATGCCAACAAAGCAGCCCAGGTCTGAAAGGAGGGGATGTCGTCCCTTGTTGCTTTGCAATTTTCATTTCTCTCTGTGTGTCATCTCTGTATTTCGTGATTTGTGCCTGTGTGGTAGTGACAACCTTGATTGTTTTGCATTTACACTGGCATATATTTGCTTTAGCGCGGTTTTGCTACCAGCTGTGCAGCTTAGGAGGTTTACAAACCACTCTGTGCTTTTGCTCTATACTCATCAGTGAGGGTTTCATTTATTCCCGTTTTCACATTGCCTTTGAATTCTAGGGATGGATGCCCATCCCTGGCAGTGTTCAAAGCCAGGATGGACACAGGGGCTTGGAGCAAGCTGCTCCAGTGGAAGGGGTCCCTCTCCATGGCAGGGGGTTGAAACTGGGTGAGCTTTAAGGTCCCTTCCAATCCAAACCATTCCATGGTTTAGTGTTGAGTGGTTTTCTCCAACAGGCTTCTACTTGGGAGCTTTATCCCAGCTAGACCCACTGCAGCTTGGCTGTCCTAAGCAGCAGGAGTTTAATAATTTGATGTGATGTTAGCTGACCAAGTTGCACTATTATCCAGGCTATAGTAATCAAACAGGTTGGTGTATGAAATGTTGATTATGGGACACTGAATCAGGGCAACTTAAGCACTTTGGGGCAGGGACTAATTTTGTGCAGTTCCAAGCATGCTGTCACTGCTGAATAATAATTAATGCAGAATTGCAACACTGTTAATAAACACTGTGTGAGTGAAGAAACAAACTGTGCAATAAGGAAAACGATTTCTAATGCACCAATGTGGCCCATAAAGAGTGGTTGCATGTGTTTGTGTGTTAAGCTATTAGGACTCAAATACTGCTGCAGCTATGCTAATATTAAAGCATTTGTAATAATGTTGTTATTTCCGTCTAGCAGCCAGAAATGCTGCCTGATTTCAGGATAACAATATATTCAGGAAGCCAAATGCCCAAGGGCCCCTGATGACTGACAGCTACAGTGCTCTGATTAAAACTGACAGTTCCTGAGCAGCTCTGTCTTGGATGCGTTGGATCTTTCCTTGATGCATTGGGTCTGGGGAAGAGAAGGGGGAAAGGACCAAAAGCAATGTGATAAGATGGTGTTAGGAGATGAGGCTCTTTTTCTTTGCATTGTTTTGAGGAGTTTGTAACTCCGCAGAGCCAAACAAGGTGCTTGTTTACTTGAGTTACTTGAGTAAGAGTGCTTGGAGGGGTAAACATTGATCTCTCCATTATGACTCTCCTATAACAAGACATGGAAATTACTAAGGTGCTCGTTTCTAGTCATTGATTTTTGGCTTAAAACAACAGTGTGCTGAGGTTCCTGGGCTTTGGATGATCAATTAAGCTACAGTAAAAAGTGTGTGTGTTTTATTCCCAACTGGTATTAAAGCAAAGGAGGGAACTTTTTTCTCTACATGAGAGGAATCTCAGCAATTTTGTTCATCTGTACTTGTGCACACAAACTGCACAGACAATTGAACAACCCCTAACAAAAACCCCTCGAGTCACTCATCAGAATGTGAGCTTGTTGGGTGCTGATTCTGGCTAAAGGTTGTGCACTTGCCCACTTGTACTCCACACAGTGAGTGTATCTTCTGCCCTTCCCTCCCTGCTTTCTCCCCAACAGCATTTCCTAGCTGTCAAGGTAATAACTACCTGTATTTCATTTCTCCTTGTGTTCATTTAATCTACTTTTTATACGTATGCAGGTTCTGGATGCTCACGAGCTGTTTGCAGTGCTCCCCTAGCCCACACTGCTGTGTGTTTGCCAGCTCCATGGTGTACTTTCATCTGCAGAGAAGTGCCAGAAAAGGAATAAAATTAATGAGGTTTCTTCTCTTGTCTGTTTCATTATAGTGGGGTTTTGGTAGAACTGCTAAAACTTAGAGCAGCATGGTATTTTCATCAGAAAACATGTATTTGTATGTAGTCATTGTTTGCACCTCTTATACATCGGCAAATTCCAGCTTGGCATAAATGGATACTGCCGTTATTTTGTACACTTTGACCAGTTTTGGAAGCTAGTGCACTGTTTTGTATGTGCTTTAACATCCATGAAATTGGGCAGATCTTTCACTATGTAACCAAGTTTTGGGTCATACTTAAGTTGCTGGTGTTGGGAGCACTGGAGAAGCAGGCTTCTTTCTGAACCTGGCAGTTTCAGAAGCTACAGATGCTGTGCAGGGAGAACAGCTGTGCTTCGTGGAGCATATTTCTAGCGAAAACACACATTGAGTCACCGCATAGTGAGTGCCCTTCCAGAGGTTGTCTTGTAGCATGCTTCAGTAAAGCTCTTGGAAGCTAAAATGCTTTTCCAAGTAGGGTTAAAATTAGGTTTGTCCTTAAAGGTGTGCAAAGATGAATCTGCTATTAAAGTGTATTTTTGGTAGCTATTCAAGGCACAGTGGGTGTACCTTAAGTTAGTATAAAGCTACCAAAATTATCATCTTTTTGGACTGTGGAGCAAGACAGATTGCAACAATAGCTGAGGAAGAGAGAAGTAAATCACTTTTTCTCTGTATTCTCATTTGAAAGTGACTTCAAATTAGTAATGCTTCTGTAGTCATACTATGCTCAAAAATATGTAACAGTATAAATGTCAAACCTGGTGCATCATTGCAAGTTTATATTTGCCCCACAAGTGTACATTTAAATCGCTTGCATTGCTGAAAGCCACTTAGCAAGAATAAATTAGCTGTAGAGCTGATGTTTGAATAAAAGCACAAGCTCTGAGTGGCTGGATAGAGGTTTTTCTCTGTAAGGACATGGAATACAGTCTGAATTGGGATTTAACCTTGACCAAAATACTTAGTCAAACCCTATTATACCATCCCTTCACATTTTCAATGTGAATAGAAAATATGTTCATCACTGTTTAGGCATTACAGGACTTTGTAACCTGATGATATTTGGATTTATTCGCTCAAAGACTTTATGCCACTGAAGTACAAACTGCATCGATGATGAATGGGAGAGATTTCCTATGCGGTTGCTATCTGCAGCAAGAGATCTGTGTATACAGAACAAGCCCAGCAGCGGGAGAGTTGGGTTTGTCTCCATAGTTGTGAGTGTTCAGCCTCAGGTCTCAACAGAGACTGTCAGAGAGCAACAGTTAGGATCAGTCATGCTGTGGACATCACTTGTTCGTAGATTTAAATCACTGATCCGATAATGAAGCTGTTTGTAAATGGCATTAATCACACTTGTGCCTGGCAAATCCAGTATTTTTCAGTGCTTAAGTTTTCTTGGTAGATTAAAACACACAAAACTTTTGCTTGCACAAGTTTGGCTGCAGTGAAGGAAGCTGGTAAGAGGAACATTTATTAGCAGCACAAGTTTTCTACTGTTTGCTGTTTTCAGGGGTTTCTTCTGTTCTGCAGGAGTAAGGTTTGAGTTTTCTTTATTTTTTTTATCAATGCCATTGACATAACATAGAAGATCCCTGTCTGCAGCTTCTATGAAACATATGGGCTCCAGTTGCCTCTGCTAGTATTGAGACGTAAGGACAGGAGACCTAAAATACAGATCTTAGTCATGCAGAAAGTTTCTATTTTTAAAGAAACAGGTTTATAAGTATGGTGTTTCTAAACTGTATCCTCTCCTTTCTAATTATACACAGGAAATATTAGTATATAGAATTTTGCAAGTATAATTTAGACTCCAGAAGGTAGTGCCATGACAATTTTAAGGTAGGCTTAAAAAAAAATTGCACCTAAATATCTCAACAAGAGCAATTTTATAGCTTAGTGATATTCTTGGGCTTAGTCTGGAGGACCTGATCCTAGACTCCGGTGTTGGTTTTGTGTTTCTATTTTCCCCTTTCAACCTAGAATGCAACAGGGACTGGGTTGTTCTGTCTTTTATAGGTATAATCCCTCTCGAAGATTTCAGGGCTGGAGGGAAGCACAAGCACACTTTGGGTACTTTCAAGTTGCATGTTCTGGTTAGAAAAGAGTCTCTCAGCAACTCTTAGAAAGACGGGTGGTGAAAGACTTGGTAACTGCGAGAGTTACAGATGGAGCATCAGTCTGTGTGTGTGGTGCTGTGTTCACACAGAGTCCAGGCCCTCCCCGCTCTGTGATGGATTTCTTTTAATGGCTTAGTTTCCCTTTAAATCTGGGATAGCAGTTTTCCAGTCAAAATTGCTATGTGGCATGTGGTTTGCTGAGGGAAAAGCAAGTAATTTCTTGTCTACCAGAGGATCATGCCATGTCAGCTGTCTGATCCCCCTGTAATTTTGCTGTGGACCACTGCTCGGTACCCCTGCTGCTGAGACTGCAGCTGCATGCGCCCTGTAAGTTCAGCATGGATGCTTAGATTGTCATCACTCTTTTATTTTCCTTTCCTTCTGTCCCTCCCCCAGGCTCTCATTGTGTGTAATCAAATTAAAGAGTGGCACCAGCCCCAGTGGAGAAGAGCTG
>JBCJKH010010335.1:0-29103 GCA_039877255.1 Loriculus beryllinus | reverse complement strand
GGAGAAACAGTACACCCAGGTCCTGCACATTATCCTTATAGATGGCCTTGTCCAACTAGAGTTTTATCTGCATTCTCCAGCATTTCTTCTAAAAGCAGACAGAGAAAGAGCAGAGATCCCCTCCAATTTAGCGCATATTCTGTTTACTTGAAAAAGGGTCTGCTGGGACCCCTTAAAGGGTGAGAAAAACCAGGATGGGTCTGATTCTGATGAGCTCCATAAGTAAGGAATGACAGAGCAAGAAATCTGTAAGAGGGCCAATTTGCTGCCTTGTTCCAGGAGAGCTTACAAGAGCTCAGATCTATTCACCTTTGCCAAATGCAACAAAAAAGCTGGTAAGAGACAACTCATTTTGGGATGTATCTGTCTTCCAGACTGCAGTCTAGCCAAGGGACAGAGGGGCAACACTGTGTTCAGGATCCATATGGGTGGCTTATTCCATGCTCCCATAGGTAGGCTGTGTCAGGGCCCCTGATGTGGCTCCTTCACAGCTAGTGTGGGCAACTCTCTCCGACACGACAGGGCATACAGAAGATCCTGGGCCTCACTGTTCCTGTAAGCCATGTCTTGCCTGAAAAATAGGCCTGTTTGTCAGTGTAGCTTTATTGCTGGCTCAGAAGCCCAGCATAATAACTTCAGCATCCTACAGCAAAGGCTTGTATATGAGGTAGGTTACAGAAGAGACCCTGTGAATAGATTGGCGTATGAAGAGACTGAGTTTTACCTGTTCCCCAATGTCTTTTGGCTGGTCCCCCACAGCCACTCTGGCAATTCCAGGAAGATCAATTAATGTCAGATCTGGTACATCTGGTGACCAAATTTCTAGGGAAACTAGTTCTCCACTAATGGCACCTTTAGTACCAGCCACAACATTCTGGGCTGAAGAAGAAAAGAGTGAGGAAATTAATATAAGCTTCAAATAATGCATGAAAGTGAAGTTGAGCACAATGAATTTGAAAAATATCTGCTACCAATTAAAGTACTTTTAGGCTTGGCTTTTTTAGGCATGGCATCCAGCCATGCACATAAATCCATTAATGTAAAAATATAAAGAAATTATTATGCAATTTGTGGACACATGGAGTCCTTTTGCCATGTGAACTTTAATATTTTACAAAGCATATACTTACGAACTTTCATATATGCAAAGTACATGTAGGTAAACCACAACAAAAGTGATTGGACAGAATACTGATCAGTTTTAGAAATTAGATTTCTCAATGTTAAGACACTTTGTAGGCATTAATTAATACTTGGCTGCCTTGAAAGATAATAACATTCTATATTTTTCACATTTTGATAGGTTGAGAGATCAAGTGATTTGTCCCAAATCTTGTAAGGCCATAATGCTTGAACTGTGAACAGTATAGACAAGCAAGGAAATGCGTAGTCATTCTCAAGAGGAATTTTCAGTTCTGTAATTAGCATAATCAATTCATACCACTGACTTGGCCAGTTTTGGAAGGATATATTGAAAATACCAAAATAATATATTGAAAAGCTAATGGAAAAACATTAGGACAATTAACAATGTTGCAGAGCAGTGCTAGTCAAAGAAATAAGAACAATTCAATTTTCACAAAGACCTTACCATCCTTTGAGCAAGGAAAATGTTTCCTTACACAGCATAAAATACTGTAAAATCAAAGCTGTGACACAAAAAGTGCAGTGATTGAGGCTGTAGTCACACTAACTGGCAGAAGCTCTTGATACTTTCTAGTCTGCGTTCTTGCAATTTTCTCTAAAATCATAAGATTTAGAGCCACAAACATGTCAAACATTCTCTGAGTGAACTGATGGCAGGAACCAGTTAGGGCTTTGTATTTGACTGATAACCTTCCCAAACCAGTCAGACAGCATCCAGCTGAGGACACAGCCTGGCCTTTTATTGGACATCATGGCTCATCTTCACTACTGGTCTAATAAGTGGTACAACTTTCATAAGAGAGTTATGCTATGCTTCCCCACCGTCTTCTGCTCTAAATCCAGCTCTTGGTGTTACTGCTGGCTACAACCACTGTGTTGATGTGCAGTCACTACAGTGTGGGGACTGCTTCTTAGCCTAAGAAAAGATGAGGAAGGATTCAGAGGAGATTGAGAAAGCTGAATCAGAGGGGAATACGTTACAGCTCACCTTGTCTTACTGCATTATCCACCTCAGAGGCATTGTGGAGCTCTATGTTAAAGTTGCGGTAACGAATTTTCCCTTTCCATTCCTGGGTGGCAGGTATTCTTTTCAGTTTAAGTTCCAAGGGACATCGAGTAACAATACCTGCAGCAGTTCCAAAAACAGAGGTAACTCTCTCAGCAGCTGTTATGCATGATACACAGCTGTGGACTGCATGGCGTACATAGGGTTGCCTAATACTTTGCACAGAGACACAGAAATGCTTCAGGAAACTTAGACAAAGGGCTGTTGTCTGACTTGTTGTTCAGAGTAAGACTGTCTTTGGCACTAATGAGGTCAGTCATGGCTCTGCCCAGCCATAGTTTGCCTTGCAAACCTCCAAGGATGAAGATTTGCACTTCTCTGGGTGACCTGCTTCAGTGCTGAATATACATCCTGTGAGAACCTTTTCCTCAAGTCCAGCTTGACAGACTAGATGGCACTGTCAACTCAGAACTTGCAGACCTTATGTTTGTGTATATACACACACACAGAACTGGAAGGCGAATCTTCTGGAGCAGCAAAGTCTTCCAACAATCTTCTCTGACATATAACATCGAAGGCACGTATTAGTTAAAAGAGATCTTTGTACAATTTTTCCGTACAAAAAAAGAATAGGTATCTGTAAGAAAATCTTGTTTAAAAAGACCCACAAACCAACTTCAAAAGTGAATTTCAAAACTAGTTTTCTATGTGAAACTGATATGCTGCGCTACTCTCTGCTGGGAAACATACAGAATCAGCTGACGCTACCTTTCAATCTGGCCACATTTTGGGATAAGTACATTACAATATACTTTTCTTACTCCTGGTCTCTTGACCACCCAGGAAGCGTGCCTTGTCAAAGTTACCCTGCGCTGCTTGACCTGCACATCCATTTCTTCTACTGGAGACCAGAGCTGAGAAGGCTCCTGGGATCTCACAATTTAGATACAGCCTCCGTCATGGAGTTATCCAATTCTAGAAAATAAAATAATAAAAATCCCTTCTACAAAGCAAAATTCAGGTGAGTTCTGAGAAAGTGAATCCTTACCGTTGCCTCTAGGAAGAGCAATACCAGACAGGGCTTCTAGGACAGAGCTTTTCCCAGAGCTCTGGTCTCCAATCACTGCAATTGCAGGCAAAGCCATGTCTTTTTCTATTCCGAGAGCTCTTAGGCTATCGATGAGATTAATGCAGGGTCGGATTTTTTCTTCATATTGGTTATACAAGGTACGTTCTGCTGCCTGTTAGAGTTAAACTTACCATTAATTTTGAATTATTTTAAAAGAGATTGTTTCTACACAAAACCACCCCACTTTTAGGCAACTTTTCCGGCTCATCATTCCCAAGTAAACCTTATGTACTGGCGTCAAACTGTACTTCATATCGCTACGCATCCTTTCACCTCTATGTTATACACAGGTGTCTGTAAATAGGACAAAATCAGTTGAGGTTGACTCAATGATTATCTTTAGTTAAAATACCAAGCTAGTAAGCTATTGTGAGAAGGTAAAGAGTAAAGGGAGACTCATTACTAAATGTGCTTTGTTAATTTACTGTTGTGTTTTTTTTTTTTAATGAAAAATAACTACCATTTTCTTCCACTCATCTACAGTTGTACCGGATTATGTGTATGCAACTGAAATCTAATCCCAGTAAGTAAGAGAATTTAGTACACAATAGCTTATTGAATCTTTGTTTTGAAGTTTGATGGTTTAATTTTTTCACAGACACCAAAAGTGTTCTGATGTAGCATCCTTAGCAGGTGGCTAAGATCTTTTAGTTCACCATGGCTCTTCTTTCTTTGCCACATTTTAGGCTAGGGTAAAGGATGGATGATTTGTTCTAAATGAAAGATTATTATATTTTTTTTTTGTTTTGATACATATGCCAGGTATTAACAAAGGCTCTTCATTTTCATAAAAAAACCCCAAATAATTTCCAGCCCTTTACATAACTGGTCCACCTGTTGTTAAATATGGTCAGCTAAAGTTAATTCAGCTTTGTTTCTTCTCCCTATGCCAGTCTCCATATTCTGGTCTGGCTGCTGCATTTAAAAGTTTAATTCTGATAATACCAGTATCTTACAAACCCTAATGGGTCATACCTAATTTCTTGCAAAGAAAAACAGCAGTTTCCCACCTTTTCTAAGAAAGCCACCTCTGAAAATACATCTATCAATTGTATATAATCAAATAGAACAGCTTTTTTCTTTTGAGATAAGAAAGATATCACACATCACTGGTGGCAGGTATTTTAAAACCTTATTGGTAAGGTTCTTCATCATCATATTTACTAGCTGGTGAATCCTAACCATTTTCAAGGAACTTCATTAACTATGACACAGATGGAAAACCAATCAGTGTCAAATATTCAACACAGATAATGACCAATCTGTCTTCATATTTCTATTGAAGGTAGGAGAGCCTCAAGTAAAAAAAATCTCCTGAAGGATTTCTATTCAACATTTGCTAATTGCTACTAATGAAGCAGATCTATGTTGCCCATTAAACTAGCTGCTAGGCTGCTGCTATCCTATTTTTTACGCCTGCATTTTGTATGCTTGCAGATTAATTGCAGGCACTTATCTTCCTAGTTACACAAGGAACTGCTTGGCCTTGATCCCAAAAGTAACTCCTCTGCTTAGGCCTAACAAGATCAGATTGCCCAAAGAGACAACAAAATTCATTTTGGAGTACAAAGTGAAACAAAGGAATAACAATGGGGAGTATCTATGCCACCTTCTGGTAGCTGCCTTACTTTGTCCTGTTCTCCATCATATTGTTTCTTCAACTCCTTTTGGTCATAGTTAGGCTTTCTCTCCATCACGTTATCCACCATCACATCTTCGTCTTCTAACTCTGGTGGAAGAGGTACTGCAAAAGCTTTGAAAGATGGTTGTAAGGAATGCGATGCAAAACAATCTTTTGTTAGGGCAAATTTTGTTCCATCAAAAGGTTGGTTGAATACTACACTCTTACTATCCATGGCCTGCTGATTTTTTGGCTTACCTGATAGACTGTTCATCAGTGCTTTACTAGTCATTGCTGTTTGGTCCAATCACTCCTTTATACAGCTCCTGAAATCAAACATAGGGCACTGAGTGACTCAAGCTTGTAACAGTTATCATAGCAGAGAAAATCAAAAAACACTTTTATTTACTGATTCAAACCCTCAGTAGATATCAACTGCCACAGCTCTTTTCAAATCACTAAAATTGCTCTTCAGAGGATAGACTTGAAACACTTCTCCTTACCTCTTTCATGCTTTCTTTGTGGTTTCAAAAAAAGAATTTGTCAAAAAGTAGAAAAGAATATTAAAAACCACAAACAACAAGAAAATGACGCTTGTTTTTCCAAAAAGGCAGTTTTTCTCAATGAAATATTATGCTGAAAGGTGTTTTGAGGACCTCAGTCAGTATAGTAGCTGCTGGGCATGGCTGGAGAGAGTGTGCAAATGCTTAACTTCAGTCACCTGGGGTCAGGAGTACAGGGCTGTGTTGCTGCACAAAGAGGGTCTTACATGGGTGGGCCAATGGCAGTGCGAGTAGGACACATCATTCCATAGTCTGCTGTGAGGCAAACTCATCTCTCCTGCAGTAGAAACACTTGGCAGAGGCAAGTCTTACACCTATTTGAGAAGTTCAGTGTCTTAGTCCCCCTCATCTATAAATTAAAACCCTCTCCAAAAAGCAAACTTTGCTTGATGTAATGTTAGAGAAGGGACAGCGAGGAGACTCTTTTTTCTTCTTTTTCAGATTCCCTTTTTATTAAAGTTTGTTGATATATTTTCTATGGGTGACTGAAGAAACCAGAGGCCTTTGATGTGACATTTGCAGGGTAAGTGGTTTCCAGTGAGAGTGACTCAAAGAGAAAAACACAGAATTCTTTCTTCAAAGATTTTTTTTTTTTTTTAACCTTTCCCTGCCAAAACTAATATCTGTTTAACTCAAACACTTGGGAAAATGAATTTGGAGAAACACATTTTTGCTTGAAAAAACTTTCTTGTTTTTAGATTTTTTGGTTGAATTAGGTTTACAGGTTTTCTAATTTGAGCGGGTGTCAAAACAGGATGATCAGACCCAAGTTAAACTTTCAATGTGCAAAACAAGTTTAGAAAAACGAAAAGATTAATTCCACATTTGCTATTTGGTCTTTCTTTTAAATAAAACAATGTTTTTTAGTAGATATTCCTGTTCCATTTAAAAACAAACAAAAAAAACCCAACCAAACAAAAAACCAACCAACAACCAAACAAACAAAAAAAACCCAACAAAACACCCCAAAACCCAAAAAACAGCCTATGGGAAAACTTCTCTTTTTTGGCCAGCAGTAAAAGATAACTGAACTACTTTCATTTCTTTGTAGTTACTTATTCTACAGTAATTTATTCCTTCTTCTTTCTCCACACTTCCCCTTTCTTTAATATTTCAGTATGAACCTTTTTCTATTAATGAATTCAAAGATTCTTCTTCTGCGAATGAGGTCTCAGTGCTTTATCTGCAACAAACATACATTCCACATTCACTGGCCACCAAACTCTTTAGTGATCTGCTATTGCTACCAGAAATAATTTACTGGTAATAATATTTCTAACGGTATTCCCTTTTATTGCCTTTCCCATTCCCCATTCCCTATCTTTGTTACAATTTAGTGGACCAAACACTTCCTATAAATTTTTAATTTAATGTAAATATTATCTGAGAACAATTTTCTATTGTTCTTACATTATTATTTATATTCATTGGGATGAGTTATTAGAGTACTGAATTTATGTGGATGTGTTTCCTTCAGAAAGAGGTTATATGGCAAGCTTTAGATATCCTTGTAATGAATAGGATGAAATGCAAAAATGGTGTAGTAAGGCCACGAGGAAAGACAAAAATAGAAAGATCTTCCAAGATAAACTTGTAACATCTGAGAAACTGAGATTTAAGGAGTCTGACAAAGGAAGTGTCAACTTTGAAATGTTTTAGTGCAAGAGTTGTATCTTAACCATATACCTGGGTTTTTAGCTGAGTCTACAGTACAGACCACAGCATGCACACACAGCTACATAGGCTAACTACAGGAAACAATGCATTATCTACAGTAATCAGCAAGCATGGGACTACACATCTGTTCTTCATCTGGACCTGAAAAAGGCTAGGTAGGTTGGTGTAATCCCTCACTGTGCCATACAGACATACTGATTTCTTTGTGTGCTGTGCCTTGACAGCATCGGATGAAAAAGAGATAGAAGGAGAGGAAAAAAAGAGCTTCAATTTTAAAGTGCCTTTCTGAAACTGGCAAGAATCTATATATGAAACATGACACCTGGATGACGTGCCGATACTGAAAGTCCTCCCAACACTCCTCTTTCCCAGAGCTGCTTCCGCCTCCATTATCAGGACAGTATTGGTTTCCTTGAACCTTACCTTTAGAGGTTTGTCTGCCTGTGTGTCAGAAATCTCTCCGGCACAACACAAAACACTGAACTATGCAACCACATCAGCATGAAGCATGAACTTGCTGATGGTCCTGAAGACGAGTTGCCTCATTCTTCTCCAACACCAGCTTTGCATCTTGAGGGGTAATAACAAAACTAGCTATCAAACCCAAAGTGTGAAGCTGCAGCACTGAAACCACACAGTTCTTGCATTTACGCATTCTTTGTTCAGCTGGAGAAGCACATGGAGTTCTGCCTGACTTATCCTGTAACTTCAGGATATTTATGTAAACTACATCGTCTCTGAGTTGTATATTTATTAATTCTAGCTGTCTTCTCAGAAAAAGAATGAAGCAATTCAAAGCTTATGATGCTACATATGAATACTGCCAGCTAGACCATGTTGCTGAACACTGCCCCCACACAGTAGATACTTCAAAAAATGTGTTCTAATTTAAATGCTGTCTCTCAGTGTTCACCCTTTAAAGAGGAAATAATACTAATGTCTTTTTCCCCACCCCAAGAAACAACAAATTCTACTTCTGGCAATCCTATTTAACCACACTAACTTTAGAATCTTATGCAGCATTCTCACATTCAACTATTGAAAGGAATGAAGATAACAGTCAAACCCCCCATGGTGATTTTCAGAAGAAGGAAAAGAGAAAACTTCTACCTGTGTAGCGTCCTGTAGCAAGGAGAAACAGTAACTTCGTTTCAACTTCTTCTGGTGCTTTTTTATTTACAGGCTCCACCTACACACTGTGATGAGAATCAGGAGAAGTGAAACCAATTGGAACAGGAAAACAGGTTCACTTCATGGTAGCTCTGGAAATAATAGTGCTGATGCGCTGGTTTTTTTTATTTCCTTATACACCAGCTGACTTTCCTCCTGTTGTTTAGTGGATGACAGAAATGACACTCCCCGCGACACAGCTGGCTGTCTCCTTGCTTGGCTGTACTGCAGGCAGGGTGAAAGGGGCAAATGGTGCAGGTACTTGGAAATATTGCCCATGAGCATCAACTCCTCTTTCCTCCCCCAGAAAGTAATCTCACTGAGTCAGTTCTCTTGTATGTGGGCTGGAACCAAATGGGTTGAGCAGAGACCAGGCAAGTTGCTGAGCCTTACTCCCATGAGTGCTGCTGGCTGGGGATGCTGACACTGCACCATCTGAAGGACCCTTTTGGGCTCCTCATCCGTTCATGCAAAAAGCAAGTGGGTGAGGGTCCCCTCCACAGGAGAAGCAGAATTCTTTCCACCCCATGGCAAGACTTTATAGCCTTGCCAGAGTGGCAAGCTGTGCCACTGCTCACCTGGAATGAACCTTTGCTGTCAGAGGCTGCAGGGTACAACTGAGGTTGTTAAACATTGGCAAAGTGACACACAGTGTGATTTACCAGCATTATGCGTACTTTGGGACAGTCAAGGTCTTGAGTTTTCTTAGGTCCTTGCACTGCTTTTTTTGATGTTACTGGGTCAGAATGCTTCCTCACCTGCTGTCTTTGCTCTTCTGCTCTCATTTTTTTTGTTTTTTGTGGACTCAAAGCTGTTATGCAAAATCAGCTTGCTTTGTCTTGGCACGGGCTTTGCAACTCTGATGCAGGATCAGCTCTTATTTCTCACTCCCTCTGGTGTTGACTGCTACCTCTATCAGCTGCTCTCAGTTTCTGGCAGTTTTAGTTGGTTTCAAACTGACTTACTCTCGACTATGGGTCTTACCAAACAGCAGTCACAGTGATCACGTAAGCCAGCCCTTCTTACTTCCTTGTCTAGCAGTGACTCAGAGGGCTTATTTATGAGCTGTGGTTGTGGGTGCATGGCAGGGAGTGACAAAGATCCAGTGCTGCACGGGCACCAACATGGCCCAGCATGGGCGACTGCAGGGGACTGCACCTTCAAGCTCTCTGGCTTCCTCCACCATCCCTCTTTTGGCGCTCTCCATCATCTGTCTTCTTGCACTCAAGCATCAAGGAGACTTATCTGAGTGGAAATGGGCTTCTAAGTCACACTACTGATCAGCTTATTAGCTTTCAGCAGTTCCTTTGTTATGTGATTGTTTTGGTTACATGGTTTTCTTTAATCACAGAACTACCCCTTCAAAAATTACCCCCAAGTTAATAAATAAAAGTCCCACAGACACACCAGAACAAACCCAAAAGCCAGCAGTAAAGAAATAAACCCTATAAACAACTATTTTGAAAAAGAGCACCACCCCCCAAAAAAACCCAAACCATACAACAAACATCCTGCCAAAATAAATAACACCCAAATAAAAACTACCAAAAAATAAGGGGAAAGAAGAAAAAAAATAGGAAAAATATTGAAACCGGTGTAAAACAAAAAGGAAAACCAAGCCTCTAAACTGCCAAAAAATTGCTCAACTTGGGAAGTTAACTATAAATTGGCAAGGGAAGGGCACTCATTTCAAGTCTCTCGCACCATCTCTTGAGATCCAGCCACACAGAAGCAGAGTGAAGCAGGTAGTAAATGGCATTATTATATGAAAAAGAGTAGTTGACTGGGGCATTGTTCCAGTGTAAGACATATTTAGTAGGAAAGTCAGCACTTTCATCCTGCAAACCTGCCCAGTAGCTCCTGCAAAACTGCACAATTGTAGTTCTGCTCCTGCAAAAGCACAGTTTTGGTAGTTGCAGCTGTGGTGGCTGCACATCCAGGGCAAGAGCAACATTTGCGTAGCACAGATTTGTGCTGCCAAGAGAGAAGGGTGTAGGGGGTTTGGTTCTTACTGCACCCCTATTCTGAGCAGTGTGAGCCTAGAGTAGAACACTCTGTCAACCCCCAAAGAGTGGCTTGAGCAATGAGCAGATGATGTACATTCAAACTCTTTGGAACTAATACCAAGCTTCTGGAAACAATTTGAGGTTATGCAAATTCCTCCAAAGATGTCAGCCACAAGGCAGCGTGCCTAAGAAGTGAAACTGTGTTATCTGGGGTGTTGTCTAGATACATTTTTTCTATTCTTGTCTACATCCTGCCCAAAGCAGGGAGCAGATGAAGGGGAGGAGTGAGCAAGCAGCTGCATGGTGCTGAGTTACCAGCTGGGCTTAAACCACAACAACTATTGAACCTACTTTGTTCAAGGGATATTGAAATCTGTTAATAGTCATTCTGATGATGGCCAAGAGATAACAGATCCTGACATCTAGATGTTTACAAGTGGTGATATTTTTCCCTAAGCTTTTTTACTGCTTTCCTAGCTTCTGCCAATGAGAAAGGAATAGAAGAGCAGTATCTGTTACAGGTAGGGCAAATAAAGTTAGTTCTTCACAGCTGTTTAGCACTTTAGTGTTACAATTTGGGATGGAGGAAAACTGAAGCCTAAAATACCGCATGTAGTCTGTATAATTGCCCATAGACTGCTCAGGTGCAACCAGCTTTTCACATGCTTACTCTGCTTCTGTTTCTTTACTCTTGTTACACTAAAAATTACTAAAATGAGATCCTAATGTCATGTAAATTAGCACTTTCAGTGGGAAAATAAATGGTAGCAGAGGATCTGGCAGAATAGTGTTGGGGAATTTTGATTGTACTTCTTGCAGCTAAACATACATTTGTGCTTTAGAATTTATTATATATTACATATTTGTGCAAAAATATTTAATGAACAAAGCATTGAGCAGAGCTCTCCCACTAGAAGTGGAAGGAGTGGTTGTGCAAGGACGACACAAATATGTGTCACAGGCCGACTCCTTACACTTGCACCTATACCCACCATGCGAGTACCCCAATGTCCATCCCTCCAGCACCATCTCTTGCTGTCTAAAGGTGGCCCCTGAGCACTCCCATCGCACCCCTGCTACAATACAGTGCTGTCGCATTTCTTATCTCATCCCTCAGTGAAACTACACTCCCCTATAGGGTGCAGTCCTGTCTCGGGCACTCCTGCTTTCAGCTAGGATAACCCTTTCTTGCCCTCTATGCCAGGTCACAATTTGGTCATGAATGACCATTGCTGAACAGTTACAGTTTGAATTTCCCCTTGTGTGGCATACCAGCAAAACAAATTGTGAACTAAATTAATGCTCTCTCTTTGCTATGAAATCTCTCCGCAGCTCAAGCTGTTTGAGCTTCACTCCAGCAAAACAAATGAAGGTGCAGACCCCAAGCAGTGGTTTGGGAAAGGAGAATACTTTCACCACATCATGGGAAAAAACACTGTATCAGCTGTTTAAGGAAATCTGCAGGGCCAGTTTCATGTCTGAATTGGATCAGGTATGGTTTGCAAATGTTAAATACTGCAGAAACAGCTTTTTTGTAAAAAACAATGTGATCCCTGATTGATGCATATATAGTTCACTGAAGTTTTGTAGCTAAATTGTATATATATGTACCAGTACCTTAATTTATAAACTCTAAATGCAGATGCCTCTGTGAAAAATCCCTAGGATTTTACACATTAGTTTCAGCAGCATCAGCAAATGACTACATATAAAACTATATAAATGACTACACATAAACAAGGAGTCTCTTATGCTCTGCTGGGCAGTGTAAGGAAGCCACTTTTTCCTTAGCTCTACTATATCCCTAATGGAAATAGAGCCAACTCCAGCAGCTAAGGGATGTGTTGCACCCCTACCAAGGTGCCCTGAAAGAAAAAATGTGGGAAATTATATCACAGAAGACCCTTGAGTTCTCATTTTTAGTACAGTATTATAAAGTGTTAAGAGAACAACAGCAAAATGAAACTTCCCTTTTATGTCCGTGGGGTTATTAGCCAAGGGAGGGGAGGAGCAACGTACACTGTCCGTATGGACATGGGTTTTGTGACAGGGAAGTACACCTGGACCTGAATTTTCTGTGCTCCTGTACAATTTCTCTGAGACAACATGAAACAGGACCCCAGGATCCTATCCTAGAGAAGAGGGATGAAAAAGCCCTCACAGTTTGTTCATATGAGCAGTCAGAGGTGGGGCTGTCAGTAAAGAAGAAATGATCACTCTAAAGCAGTTGCTGGGTATGTGCAGAGGTGCCCTTCAGCTGGCTTTGTGGCTGATAAAGTGTGAAGTCTTGGCAAATTTGAGGTGCAGACACTTTAAAAATCACTTGTTTATTTGTGCAGAAGAAACTTGGAGTCTACAGGACTTTCAGCTGATGAAATCACCACACATGCCTGACTGAGTATTTGCAACCCTCTTGTGATGACCAGAGAACAGTATAGCTTGTGTACTTGATAT
This sequence comes from Loriculus beryllinus, assembly GCA_039877255.1. Taxonomy (NCBI): domain Eukaryota; kingdom Metazoa; phylum Chordata; class Aves; order Psittaciformes; family Psittacidae; genus Loriculus; species Loriculus beryllinus. The sequence goes on along the minus strand of JBCJKH010010335.1, from coordinate 16,331 downwards.
GAAAAGCTAGCTCAAAGAATAAACAGCAACAAACACTCAGGAGGAACTCCTCATTCAGCATAGGTATGACTCCTGCAAGTGGTCCTTTTTTTCTTCTGCAACAGGGAGCCTTTCAACATGCTTGAGAGATGAACAGATCAGCCCTAATTTTAGATCAAATGTGCTCAAAGAAGTGGCCCACAGAAAAAGCCCTGTAGTCGAACCCTTTTCGGGCCCAGCTGGAGACATCTTCTTCTTCTACAGGTCTGAGCCATCACCTCTTTGCACTGTGCATCAAATATCTTGATCTTCTCCTTTATGATACACTGGAGTGTGTCTGAGAGGAAGTGCCAATGGTAATGATACCCTACAAATTACAAATTTGGTATTGAGCTATAATAGCTGTTTTGCCAAATAACTTTAGTCAACACTGTGGTGGCAGTCCCTGCACATAGGGAGACTAGCCACTGAACACAGCAGTTAAGCTTCCATTTTGGTCAATAAGATATATATACATATATATATATATATATTTAATATCAGAAAGCAGAAGTTATTTTGGGTGTTTCCCTTGGGTTCAGCAGTAGCAGTCATTTTTCTCCTTCTTAGCAGCTGGTGCAGTGCTGTGTTTTTGACTTCAGTCTGAGAACAACGCTGATAACACCAGTGATTTTAATTGTTGCTAAGTTTACCCTGACCAAGGACTTTCTCAATCTCATGCTCTGCCAGTAAGGCAGGGCATGGGAAGCTGAGAGGAAGCAGAGACAGGACACCTGACCCAAACTAGCCAAAGTGGTATTCCATACTACAGCATGTCATGCCCAGTATATAAACTGGCGGGAAGGCCCAGACTGCTGCTCAGGAAGGGCTGCGTATCGATCAGTGGGTGGTGAGAAATTGTATTGTGCATCACTTGTGCTTATTGTTTTCCTTTCCTTTTCCCCTTTTAGTTTTATATTCTCTTCCCTTGTTATTTCCCTTATCATTATTATTATTATTGGTGGTAGCAGCAGTGGTTTGTGTTATACCTTAGTTACTGGACTGTTCATATCTCAACCCATGGGAGTTACATTCTGTTGATTCTCCTCCCCATCCCTCTGGGAGCTGGGTGAGGAAAGGGGAGGGAGAATGAGTGAGCAGCTGCATGGTTCTGGTTGCCAGCTGGGCTTAAACCGGGACAGCTTACTAAATCTGCCCGTTAGAGGATAGTGACCAGTATTTCAAGCTGCACAAGAAAATGCTGCAGCAGCTTTGAACTCTAGAGGGGTAAATGTCCTCCTATCTCAAGCATTCTAATTCTCCTGGGGTAACCTGGAGGCACAAGGAGACTCTCAATGGTAACTCTTCTGAACAGTACACAAGAAGCCTGGAGACAGCCACAGCAACACCCTCCTATCCATGGGAGTTCACAGTAGATGGCTTTGCATGCTCTTCTTTTTGAGGTTTTATACCTGCATAATGAACAATGCTTTTGAACAGCTTTGAACATGGATGAGCCCAAAGACTGAATTCAGTCAGCATATAAAAGGACACTTTAATGAAGCCTTCATAGCAAAGCACAAATCAAGCCTTATGATATTGAAAATCTGTGGGACATAATTGTCAGCAATACTCTTGATAGGTTTCAGGAGAGCACACTAAGCATTCAAGGTCAGAGTTCCACCAAGCAAAGTCGTCACAAATATGAATTGCATTCAAGTCAGATTTTGTAGTTACCAGTGTTAATATCTGGCATTCCTCATCTAAAAAAGCTATTCGCTAGCTGTATGTTTATACCACACGCTGCACATCAATGGGAGCTTCTTGTAGGCACAAGTGAACTGATTCTACCTGTGTCTAGAACTGAGAAAAAAAAACAAAACAACCTCAACCCTTAAGTGACCTGTGTCAATGCATTACCCATCATGTGCTAATAATCTCAGCCTCTCAACAGCTTTCATTAGCTCAGCACTTCACTAATGCCTTCATGTATCCTTTTTCCTTTCAACTCAGGGCACAGATAGGGCCACAATATATAGTATAAGCACAATGTAGGACTCTTTAGGAAGGATTACTGCCAGCCCCCACATGAGGCAGACTGCGCTCATGGAAAAACAAACGGCTTGCAGACATGAGCATCCTCTAACTTAAGTGGTGGAAAAGGAATAAGAATGTGTTAGGAGGAATGGAGGGCAGCAGCTGTAGAGTCACTGATTGATTGGGGTGGGAGGGACTCCCATACAAAACTGACATTGATCTATCTTTTAATCTAACAGCACAACAACAAATCTTAAGGCAATCAATTTTAATGGTATTAATAGTCCCATTCAAATTATTCACTTTCTACCTTAATTTAAGAGGCTGGCTTCATATTTCCTTGGCAGATTTGTCAAATAAGTATTGCAGTTTCTTTGAGAGCAGTTTTCCTTACTGCTCCATTTCTTTAGTATGCTTGCTTCTTTAAAGAGAGTTATTTTTTCTTCCCAGGACTGAATAATTAATAATTCATTCATTTGCCGCTTGTTGTGATAATTTTTCTTCCTTGTATAAATCATTTCCATGTTGGCTTGTTTTTCCTTTTGGCAAACAACAGCCAACCTCAGCATATCTTAATCCCACACAAACTCTGATCAGTTTAGATAATCTTTGTCCTCCTGAGTCTAGGCTGGGCACAGGTCAGGACTCTTCATTCTAGTAATTGCCCTTGCTTCATCTATAATTTGCTCTCTTGAATAAACCATCAGCTCAGCATTTTATTTTTTTTTTTTCATTCATTTCAAACCTCATCCAGTAGCCACAAGAATCAATGGGAAATTTTACTCTGGGAACAATAAGCACTGAGCAAAATTTTTATCACTTTCCAGTGTATTGAACTGGGTGAGAGGAGCAAATGGAGCAAGGCTAGGATGAACCGCTTCGAGACAGAAAGCAATAACTTGAGCAGCAAGCTCACAGAGCTCATAGCCCTGCCAGCATATGATCATCTTCCACGGCTGCTTAAGTCTCTGGAATAAGCGAATAAATAATAAATACATGAACAGAAGCCAAAATGCAGTATTCCTGTAACCAGTAGCCACAGAGTGATACAGGAATATTATTTTCAATTTTAATTTGATTCTAAATAAAATATGAGCATAAATACATGTAAACACCATATGTAAAAACCATACATCCTTACTATTAAGGGACTACATTTTCATTTAAGGGAATACAGTTAAGGAAATGCAATTAAGTAAATATATCTTCAGTTTCAAAAAACTTCATAATTTCAGAAAATTCAAACACTTTGAGAATAGACATCTCTACTGGAAGTTGGAAGACAGGGTTTTTTCTCACTTTCATGTAGTTTTCCATACGGATTTGCTACTAACCACTTTGAGAGGCAAGTTTGGTGTATGTTTCAGCTGGCACTGTAAATCAGTCCTTACAGTCTTACACCCTCACAGTGGGAGGCCCTGCACTAGAGGTCATGCTGGTCTTATACATCCAAGTGGCTCATTATCAGATAGGCTTGGGGATGTTAACCACATATCTGTCTGTCAGGCATCCATAGCTGATCTGTAAGTTTGGCATTTATCTTACCTAACTTAAAACTTCTACAAAAGCTGGATCAAAGATCCTCACCTTAAAACTGTCAAATCCTTTCCAGAAAGGCTTGTCATCTCTGTCTATTGCAGAAAGTCACTTGAGACTAAGCTTTAGCCAGCTGGCCAAGTGTGTGACCAGCTGTGTAAAGCTCTGCTGTAGCTATGTCCCAGACAACTCTGAGCTGTAGCTGTTAACATTAATCTTTGAACAAAAGAAGATACTGACTATGAAGATGTATAGATATGATGTATAGATATAGATGTATAGACTATGAAGAGCAGAGTGGAAGAGTGAGGCTGTGCTCATAAGAAGCTAAGAACTCTATTTCAGAAAAGAAACATTGGTATGAAAAGCTATAAAACTGAGGAAATAAGTGGAGAGTAAAAAGAAAGTGATTTAGCAAGAGTCAGGGTGAACCCACTTCATAGAGCAATGAAGACCAAAGCTTTCACCTGACTGCCTCACCAACAAAGACCCCTCAGATATCTGCAACAGTGTGGCAAAGATAAAAGTTCTTAACTTAATAGTATCTTTGTTTCTGCTTTTGATAACCATATTAGCTAATAAGCAATTGCTGTGTATGCAGAACTTGTGCATATGATTCTGATTGTAAGTCTACACAGAGTAAAAAAAAATGTCCAAATAGAAAGGTCTAAAAATTCAAAGAAATTGATCCATATCACTCATCCCTCAATAAGAGAGAACAGCAGAAATCATTTTGTAATGAAGCTGTCCCCAAGGAAAACAGAAGAGAACATTTTCCTTCAGAGTGACAGAAAAAAAAAATTAAAATTCTTTCTCTCTTTAAGATTTTGTAATGAGAGAAATGTGTTTGCCATAATTTAGTTTATGTATGAGAATGGAGATAACCTTATCAGGAAATCAGCAGTAGCAAAGATGTCTTATGGAAAATCATTGCAGAACTTACTTTGAAAGTAGATGCATGTCATGGTAGAGCATAATTATGTGACAGTTTCACTGAAATTATATGACAGTTGCCATTAATAAAAATGGAATATAATGTAAAATATCTTAGCATTTATCCTACAGATTTTGAAATCCAGGTACAGTATATATATGTACTGTACACTATAACATTATGGTAAAAAATTTAAATACTAAAAGGTTTACTATACCAGTAATGAATTAGCCATGCATAATCACTATGCTGAGTAGTTAATACATTTTTTTAGAGCTCTGATTACAGTCTACAAGTATATATCTCACAAATGTGAGATACAAATTACAGTGTAATTGCAGTGTATCTATAGGATATTGAATGTGACCATAAAGTACCAGCCAGTTAAAGGAATGTACATGTAGTGACCCCCAACACTGTTAAAAGTTACCTAATTAGTCCCAAGAGACTGAGATATAGGTGCATAAAGAGCTTCTCTAGAAGAAGAAATTAGGATATTTAGAGGAACAAAACTCAGTCCATTGAGTTATGGGGAAGAATCAAAGACGTCAAGGAGCCTGTGAAGTAGTGACTATTAACCTCTTATGCAGTACATTGAAGGTAGCATTTGACTTTGGAGATGGTAGTTGCTAATGCTCTATCCCTGGCAGTGTTCAAGGCCGGGCTGAACAGAGCCCTGGGTGACATGGTTTAGATGCAAGGTGTTCCTGCCCATGGGAGGGGGATTGGAACTAGATGATTTAAAGGTATTTTCCAACCCTAATTATTCTATGATTCTATGGTGAAGAGGGAAATAAAAATTGTTTGTCTTGCTGTTGGCTTGTGGAGGGATATATTGGAAAGAGTCAAACAATGGTAGACAGCAAAAAAGTGACTGTGGTCTGCCCCTCTGTGTCTAGAAAAAGACCTCACCTGTGTGTGAATAGGAACGGGTGGCAGTGCCACCCATATATGCACTGCATTGTGCTCTCGCTCTTTGTTAGCCTTTTCACCTTTTTTTTTTTTTTTTCTCTTATTTAATGTTTGGAAGCCAAATTGTTTCGGATATTAATGTATTAATCTTTCTTCTGTGAGAATTTCTTTAGTGTCTAATAACATTGCCAAAATTTCAGAAATGTTAAAAAAATCAACAATTGCTAACTATATACAATCCCAGCAGAAAACCTTACAAACCCAAGCTACATATCTTTCAACTTTATAATCTTCAGATTCTCATACTCATTTAGTCAGACAAAATACAGAACATGGCTTCACATGCTCTCCATGCTTAGTCTCATCTGGCCACAGATTGAGACCACCTGGAGTCAGGAACACTACAGAAGCAAATTGTGAAGAAGGGTTGTGACTACCACAACCTGTGGTAGCTCAGTAATTGACATTCTGTCAATCATTGTTTTCCCAACATAAGGATTTCTCATCGATTTGTCTTGAAAACTATAGGTTGAGACATCATGTTATTTTCCTGACTACACCAGAAAACAAATCTGAGCATCAAAAAAGCTATATGATAAGAGTCTTACAATGACATTACAAGGAGGGAAAGAGAGAGAGAGACTTGGTCATCAAGTGGAAAGGCTGTGCTTTATTGGATATGTATAAATAGGTCCCATGAACCATTTAAAAATTCCTAACTTCACAATCTCTCCCTCTTTCTCTTTTGCTTCTCATCCAGCCTCAGAACATATGGTAAATGTTTCTTCCATTCATTTGAATAAAAATCTGATAGTTATGCCTTTTTATTCATGTGTTATTAATGCTTATGAGTCCTACACATGGTCTAAGAAGTTGTGGTAGGAGGCATTGTGCACATAGATCAGAAAGGTATTCCTACTTCATTCTACACAACTTTGACAAACAATTTACTAGACAATGAACTGAAATCATCTTTTCTGTGAGTGCAAAGATAGGTATATTTTGACTGAGACACTGAAATTATTGAAGGCTGAGCCAGAAAAAAATTTCTATTATATTGATTCGAGTGGACAGTTAAGTCCATCAAGGCAAGACAGAAGAATGCTTTATGACCATTTTCTTAATCTGGAGAGAAAGATAGCTATACATTTACAAAATGTTTCACCTGCCATCTCCTACATCTCCATTATAACACCCCCTCCCACAGCTGCCTTGTGCTGCAGATGTCATCCTGGAAACAATGAGTTGTTCACAGTAGCCATCTTTCCCCATAAGAGCAAACAAATGGCTCGAGGAACAGGAAGGACTATGCAAGTAGTAGGGTCTGCAACCTAAATTAGATCCTGCCAGAAGAGGTTCAGACTTTTCAGATGCAAGACAAAAATTCCAAGTTTCCATGCGTAACAGGATCTTTTCCTTTGAAATTCCATATAAGTTAACAAGGAGGGTAATATATGAAAAAAAAAGAATTGTTAATCTACTCCCCTAGAAGTCTGTTAATGCTGGGAAAACATATCCATTTAACAAAGCCTGTGGAGTTATGAGCACTATAACGATAATGAATACTCTAAAATGAGATATGACCCTTATCCCTTCTCACTCTCTGCCTGCACCAAAGACAGCCATCACTCACAGACTACTCTGCTTCTGCATTTCTCTTGCAACCTTTGACATTTTATTTGGACCCTGAGATAAGGCTGTAACAGGAGAACAATGGAAGCAGCAGCACCACAGAGCAATTCCCCTCCCTCCATCTCCAGTTTTTCATCCTCCCTCAGCAGCGCACAAACAAATAACACGGCTGCTGCCTTTTAACAGCTTGGGATCAGGTTTACACTTTCATTCAGGACACTGCACTAGGTTCGTATTTATCTGAGCCACTGAAGCAGCCACATCTGAGGCCAAAGTTTTCTTGGTATAACTGAAGTTAATTGGATCATTTCAGGCTCTTTCTGGGACTGTCTTTAGACTGATCTTCCATAGGATAGAGTTAAGTGAAAAAATTAGATGTTAAAATACAACAAGCAGTACTTATGCCCATCCAGTGCTGCAAACCCTCTATTAGTGGCATTTAAGAACTAGCCAGTCTTAAGAGTTCAGAAGGTGGAAATCTCCTTAGAAGGATCAAAGCTGCTGTTTTCCAAGAGTAGAACAAAAATTGTAAACCACAGTCAAAAGACATGGAAAAGTAGAGGTATCTCTTTTTTGCAAGTTTACAATAGATGTTTCCTAACAACAGGCATTCTGAGTTTCTTCATTATTTGAAAACTAGTATTTGGTCATTTTCCTTAAAAACAAAACAAAACAAAATATATCCCACCAAAATGTCAAACAAATATAAGTTCAAATATTTTCAGACACATCATCTTCTCTTTTTTACATGGAACTGAGATTTCTTTTCAAGCATTTAACAAACCATGGCTGTAGACAACATTTTCCTATTATTTTAAACGTTAATTTGTCTTTCTTACTATTTGTCTTTTGGTTTCTGGGACTTCGAGGCATGCAGTTTGCTCTCCAGCCAAAAGATTGGAAGCTATGGGGGTTTTTTTAAGATTTGGTTTAAAACTGTATTTCTGACATAATTTCATAACTCCAGGAGTCCATCTTCTATATTAACGCATAAAATACATTATGCAGTTGTGATACTGTCTATCTTTCCTTAATCTGGTGAAAGAAAATATAGAAAACTGGTTTTTACAAAAAAAAAAAAAAAAAAAAAATTCACAAGTGAAAGAATCTGCTTTCACCAAAAATCCTACGTGTATTTTTAGACAAAAATTTGCTTTTGAAAATTTGTTTCATCTGACAATGCTACAGAAACCTTTAATTGATAAGAAAGTTGAAAATACTTGTGATATGGTTTTTTCCATGCTTAATCACCTTCTCTGTATAAAGATGCTTACTTTATTTCTCATTTGCAGTTGTCTGACTTCAGCTTCCAGCTACTATACTTTGTAATGCCTTTGTCTTCTAGATTAAAGAACACTTCAGTAGCCAGTGTTTTCTCTCTGTGAAGTTACTCTATCTATGCTGTAATCAAGTCACCTCTCAATCTTCTTTAAAGGAGTGTGAGGGATGAAAGCCCTAACAGACTATGAACTCTGGAGCAGTACTAGAATGGGAAACCCAGTGTTCATTATGGGACCCATCATTCACCCTCAGGCAAAACATCTGAGCTATGCTTATCCACTACCATGTTTTCCTTCTCAGGGATTTTTCTTGGTGGTTTAAATTGCAAAGTCTTTCGGCATGTCTGCAGCACAACAGATGAGCAACTTTTTTCAGATCTTTATTAGGGTAATAAAAAGCAGCTGAACCATAATACAAAAGGGTCTGTCCATTGTAGTTCAGTTACATTTATTTGGTTGGTAAATGTTCTTACACTGTTCTTCAAAGTTTTTCTTGTTTGCTTGTTTGTTTTCTAGTTGAAATATTGATTGACTTAGAAGACATGAGGATCCCTCTTTAGATCACAGCTGACATGATTTCAGAAAATTTAAGATCTAATTAACATAAAAATATTAAGTTTTTCCAATCTATCAATTCCATATCCCAAGAGAAAATCAATGGAAAAACAGTTTCAAATATATCTTTGCATGGGTTTTGCGAATGGACAAATTTTTTGGAAAATTAGTTACTCCATTTTAATTAAGCATAGGCAAGAGGGCCCTGCCTTATTAAAAATCATTATGAAAATATGCTAACTAATAATATTAGCAAAAATGTGTACCTTATACTTTGCTCTTGTACATATTTCTGCAGTAATGAAAGGCCTTAAATGACAGAGGCAAAAAAGGCATAATATAATATCTGAACTCTGCTCCATAATACTGATTGGTTTTGATATAGGTTGAGTTAATTAAACTTGGAGTAAATGGTAAAAAGTTAATCAAAACCAAGGCAAAGTGAAAGATTTTTGAATGTAAGAGTGTTCAGAGGCATAACTGCAGTCAAGACAGGACAATTCTGAGAATACTTCAGAAAACACAAAATAGCATGGTGGGCTGAAATAAGTAACTCTTGATAGATAACTTGTGATAGATAACATCTCCCTCTGGCCATGCAATCCTGCCAACATATTATGGACATCATCAATGCCAGCTAAACTATATACAATTCTTTAGTGAAGGAGCCAAAACAAGGGAACAAGAACATCGTATATTACTTTCTTAAAGTGTTTATTTCTTATTGGGCTCTGCTAACATGACTGAAAGGAGTACTAAAAAGTCCCTGCTTGTGTATAACAAAGAAAAATTGATGAGGCACAATAAATAATTAATTAAGTTTGTTATTTTCCTGACTAAGTTCACTTAGAAAAATTGAAAAAAAAAAGATATTTTCAACATCAGGTCAGGGACCTTTGAAATCACAGAGGCTCTTCATCTTCATGCCAGAACACCTTAGATATGACAGGAATTAGTCTAAGCTATAATCTTGAAATTCATCTTTTTTTAACCAGATGCCATTTATGAAAATTGTGGAAACGAAATGAAATGAACATTTAGAGAATTATGTGAATGTACTAAACTATACACTTTCATGAGCTTCAGTAAATTGCATTTTATGCACCCCAAGAAAAATTAGGACTACATGATGTTCTATGTCCTGGTCCACTCTGGGTCTCCTCTAAATTAATGAAGCCTTACTCTAGTGAAACAGCAGGATAAAGAACTGTAGAAGAGAAAAACAAACTGATCAGGACATTGTGAGGAAGTTTGCTTTCAGTAGTGAGAAAGTTCGCTTTCAGTAGTGAGCAAGTTCGCTTTCAGTAGTTGCATAATCTGAGTTTAATTCATACCTTTGTATATAAATTCCATTCCAACCTAATAAATAAAGACAAAGAAAGAAGATCTGAGATGAAGGTGGCAACATGTTCATTAAACTGACATTCCACCTCATTTCAAGGATTAGGGTCATCATAGGTCACCTTAATCCTAGCAATTTATTTACACCGTCTGCCTGACCTCACTGGGCAGAAGCCTAAAAGTGCAGTATGTGGGATGAGCTTTCCTCACAAAACCCATCCCAAGGTTGAATTCCTGCAACTGTGTTAGACAAGAACTGATTCATGCAGATCAAAGACTGCCAGGTCTTACGACCATGTTGGTACCTGCTGGTAGACCTGTTGACCTACCTGGGGAAAACCCTTGCTGGCATAAGCCCAACATCCCAACATCTTTATTAGTCTCTGTGCTAAACCTAGCTATTTTTCCTTATATTTTATGCTGGCTCATTCCAATTCTAAGATTTACCCATTGGTTCTCATGGCTTGAACCTTAACTTTAGGGATGGCCCAAATATTAAGGTTGAGGAGAACCAAATAGCCAAACAGAAGCAGTTTTGGACTCAAAAAATTCACAGTGCCTTTTGGACACTCCTGCCTGTACAAGTCGCAACCCTTTCTGGCCTTAATTTCAGCTCAGCTGCCATTTTCATAGTTGGAGATCATCAAGTAGCCACAGGTCATGCTGACTGATCCTGTTGTTAATCTTTCTCTAGCCCTGCTCTCAATTTGGCCCAGCACTCTCTTGCACCACCTGTTTTGCATGTATATGTCATATATATATATATATATAAGTATAGGAATAGGTATATAAATTCATACCCACACTATACATGTCTGTATACATATTTTATACATGTATAGAAATACATAACAGTACACACACAAAATATATATAAATACATATATTTTTAGTTAAGCTAGTAACAAATATCACTGTTAAACTGTGATCTATAAAAACACATGTGATATCTGCCTATGTCGATGCGAATTTCTATCATATTCATAGCTCAAGCACATAAATGTCAAAAGTGGTCTCATAGTAGTCCTTCCTGGTACAGTAATCTGTGCAGGTTTTTCTGGCACACTAGAATTCTAACAAGAGATAAAAACTATATGTGCAAGGGCTTCTGGGAGTTCATTTGAGTTTTGTTTTTACAACCATCAAATCTGATGTGATTCTAAGAGTAACTAAAATGTTCATTATATATCAAGGACATAGAAAGGCTCTTTAACTGGTGCCTTGAATGGCTTAAAATTTTACTGGCGCCTTCCTGCCTGCTTCAGTATCTTAAACTGGGCATGAATCACAAGTAAATTGCACAGTCTAATCAAATTCTACCTGAATATATGTTACATAGAGTTGCATAAGATGTGCTATGTCTTGAAAAATGGAAATATTTCAAGGTCTAATCAGATCACTTTAAGTGGAAAAGCAGTGATCACTAGCTCCAAATGAAATTAGATTGTGGAAAGTACAGTGGATTATTAGATAAGAGTTGAGTGATCACTAGTATAAATTATTGATCACTGCTTCCAAATTCCACTGTATGACTGACATCTCCTCTAGTGTTTCTAAGCATGAGTCAATTGTTATGTGACTACATCCCCTAACCTTATACTTTCAAAGAATATGCTATGTTTCAAAAGAATCAGTGTGATAGATAAAGCCTGATTCATCGCTCCTGAATTCCAGTTTTGTCAACTTACAGAATCTCATTGAGCTCAATGACAAATAAGTAGTGTTAATGCATAAAGCTAAAATGATCACTGATACAAATGTCTTCCAGCACAACCGTTCCCATGTTGCAGGATCAAGCTGAAGGAGATAGCTGTAGAAGAAGCAGATAGAGAAAGTGCAGTGTGATCTCAAAAAGCATCTGTAGTTAGGAACTAAATCTTCCACTGTCACAGTACCTAGAGAGCTAAAAGAGGAGGGTAAAGGGTGTGCATATCTGTGTTGTTGTATAGGGAAAACAAGAATTAGAAACAAGGATATTAGTGACAGTGGACTGAGAAATCCCCTTGTTATGAAGGGTAACATCCTCCCTATTTCTTGGCTTTCAGAGACAACCATGAAAGATATAGTTCACCCAGAGCAAACACCAAAGCACCCATGTCTCAGATATTTGGGAACTACAGAATTCAAGCCCAGCAGCCAGTGGAGGTTTACCAGTGCCACAGAAACAAGTACTGACAGCATTAAGCATATACATAAAATGAAGAGAGAGAAAAACCAGACTGACTCACAAAATATGGATCACTGGACTGATTTGCCTTTGGAGTACCACTGAAAATCTGTATCTTCCACTTACACTGTATTTTATATTTCATGTTGCCTACTCTTCTGGGCCAGGTGCACACATTAAGTTTTTGGCACACTTAACACTACCTTCCTGCGATTTTGGACTCTCCTCCTGACTAATCCATCATATTTTAGATGAGTGGAGACCTCATAGCAGCTTTCCAGTATCTGAAGTGGGACTATAAGGATGCTGGGGAGGGACTCTGCATTAGGGACTGTAGTGATAAGACAAGGCCTAATGGGTTAAAACTTAAACAGGGGAAGTTTAGATTGGCTATATGGAGGAAGTACTTTACTGTGAGGGTGATGAGGTGCTGGAATGGGTTGCCCCAGGAAGTTGTGAATGCTCATCCTTGGCGGTGCTCAAGGCCAGGTTGGACAGGGCCTTGGGTGACATGGTTTAGTGTGGGGGGAGGGGGATTGAAACTAGATGGTCATAAGGTCCTTTCCAACCTTAACTTTTCTATGATTCTATGATTCTGTGATATTTCTGTGAAACATTAAAAAAAAATAAAAAAATCCAGATTTCTCATGCAGCAGCTTTGGCACCTCTCTGAATGTATGGTCTTGACCATTTTTTTATGAAAAGCAGAAAGGGAGTGAAAAAGAATATTGTCAAAAAGAAAGCAAAAGCCTGTTGCTCTGAGCTGTTTAGTTTCAGTCAAAACTATGAAGTCCAAGTACCATGAACAACATAGAATCATAGAATCATAGAATAGTTAAGGTTGGAAAGGACCTTAAGATCGTCTAGTTTCAAGCCCCGTGACATGGCCAGGGACACTTCATACTAAACCATGTCACCCAGTTGTCTGATCAATCAGGCCTTGAATATCACCAGGGGTGGAGCATTCACAACTCCCTGGACAACCCATTCCAGGGCTTCACCACATGTACAGTAAAGAACTTCCTCCTTATAACCAATCTAAACTTCCCTTGTTTAAGCTTTAACCCATTACCCCTTTTCCTATCACTACAGTCCCTAATGCATAGTTCCTCCCCAGCGTCCCTATAGGCCCCCTTCTGATACTGGGAGGCTGCTATGAGGTCTCCACGCAGCCTTCTCTTCTCTAGGCTGAACAGCCCCAACTTTCTCAGCCTGTCTTCATACAGGAGATGCTCCAGCCCCCTGATCATCCTTGTGGCCTCCTCTGGACTTGTTCCAACAGTTCCATGTCCTTTTTATGTTGAGGACACCAGAACCGTACACAATACTCCAAAACCTTTCTGCTCTAGCATGCCAAGGCACCCATCAGTATCGGCCTCCTGTTCAAAAAGCATAGCTTAGAGCTAGGAACAGGGAAAGAAGACATATGAGAATATTTCACAGGCGGTGTTGCCCTCTGTCTCCCACTGAAGGAGAATATAGGTCAGGACAACATTGCTTGGAATGTTCTGCTTTCCCATTAACAAGGTACAACAGCAAAGATACATAGCTACAAGCTTACAGAGCTTTTGTAATCCTATTCATGTTCTCCTCACAGGCACATTATCACAACATGTAGGACACACTGCCAGCCTGTCTTATCAGTGAGAAGATATAGAAAGTTTAGGACCACCTTTCATGAGCAAAAGTTAGGACTGCTCCTAGGATAACAGGCTACACCCACTTCCCTCTTGGAACCTAACTTGTGCTAAAAGCTCAGAGCTGCTGCTACTCTTTCCTCACTCAATTCAAACACAAAGGACAGTAGATTTAAAAAAAAGACCTACTGTTCATCAAGCCAGCACAAAGAGAAACTACACCTGCCCACAGAGAGGAGCTTCCGACACATAGTATAGTGCCTGAAAGTCAGCAGGAACCAAGGAAGCCATACACTGAAGTCTAAAGCCAGTAAATTAGGCTGTTAACAAGTAGTGGAAAAGAAAGGAGAAGGCAAGCAATCACTCTGAAACAGGGTCAGAAAAAAGCAATGACCCTAAGACTTAGAGAAGAGGAGATGATTCACTTGGAAAAATGCACTAGAGCAGAGAATTGCTTCAACGCAGATGAGTGGTTAGGGAGAATAGGAAGGATGGGTTGACCTGGCCCTTCTTGATTTTCATGGATCTTGTGCCAAAGAAGCAGCACCTGCAGCACAGCCTCCACGTGCCATGCTGTACAAGAAGCTTCCCCAACTCTCAGCAACTATAGAATGAAACAGAATCATTCAAAAGAGATACTTTTGTTATTTAATATATCAACTTACAAGCATGCCATTAAGCATGCCTGTCAGATTTAACCGCTTCAACTGTCATTCAGATCTTTCTTGCATTGTATCAAACCAGAAATCTAAATTGCAATGGTCACCTCACTCAAGTCATCCAACAGCAGAGTGAATTTGTTAGCACTGACGGGATTTTTACAGAAAGGCCTTTCAAAGATACATCAGAAACAGGTTAACTATTGCTTTATTTGATTGGCTTAAGCAAAACTGGAATACATAGCAAATTCAGAACTGCACTGGTTTGCATAAAGAAGAGACAGACATCTGAAAGAAAAGCATTTAACTGAAGAAAGATTACTGCTGCAACAAAGATGACAACTGAAACCAATCCTGTTTAAATAAAATTTACTTTCCTTGCCTACATGACCTTACCTGCTCTCCTAGATGATTTCTTGAGTACCTTTTCAGTCCACTATTCTAAACAACAGGCATGCACTGACATAAGCAGTGCTGTCTATATCACGAATAATTGAACTATAACAAACTTACATTTATTCTTAATTAAAACCAAAATAACTTATTTTTAAATGTTTTGGATGCTTGATTTTGCTTTTCAGCAGGTTTTGTTACAGATAAAAACAAGTGGCCAGATACGACAAGCCAACAAAACCATTACTCCTTCTAAATCCCAGAAAAACTACACAAACTGCAATAAACGTCCTGAAATTTTATTGGACAAAAGAAAAATCATCCAGTGTTCCTTGAAAACTTCTGTGTTACCAACATGGTCTGAAACACTAGTCATTCAGAAATTCAAAACCTATAGAATCCAAATCAAAAGACATCACTCACAAAAAACACAAGCAAGTCTTAGCATTCCTTTTGTTCAGTTCTGAGTTCGTGGCCTAGAATTTGGCATTCGTGCTGCTATCTCAACTCATGACTCTGAAGTTCCTACTGATCAGCAATCATTGATGCAAAACTCACTGAATGTTAATCAATACAGAAATAATTCTCTTTTAAAGAAAACAATTCCAAGAATGAATTCACACAAGCTTAATACCAGTAACAAGTCACAGGAAAGAAAAACCTCCAGTTGACTTTCAACCTTTCCAATACAATGCAACACAGCCTTCTTTCAACACGAGACTGTTTCCAAACCAAGGTCTTGCTGGAATCTAAGTGTTACAATTTGAACCAGTTGCAAGTGGAGTTATGCACAAAAGAACATGCAAGGCTATTTCAGGACCAAAACTACATCACCTAAGACGACAGCTTAACTTCAAATTTCTGACAGAGTTTCTGGTTATTGGTCCTCTTCTATTATATCTTATCTAGCATAAGCATCTGTTCAGCAATGCTTGCAAACCACAGAAGAGATTAAGAGCTGGGGGTTGAGGGGACAGAAGATGTTCTAGAGCGGAAAGGCTAAAGATAAAACTATATTCTAGTATATTCCCCTGTACAAAACTTATCAAATCTGTTTCCAGGCTATACTTCTAGATACATTTCTAAGCATGCATCCCATGGTCAAAACAAGCATTTATTCTGGCCTTTGATTAGTCACCAGAAGATACTCTTAAATTATCAGTCTTATCTTCAGTCCCTCCTGATCTCAGACCTCCAAGGACATCATTGTTCACAGGACTCTTAGTAGGTCATTACACTGGAACATATTACAGTTAAAGCAAAACTCGAATTCAAACATAGCTTGTTTTC
>JBCJKH010010328.1:20546-30667 GCA_039877255.1 Loriculus beryllinus | reverse complement strand
TGGGGCAGGAGGTGGTCAGCAGCAGATCCAACCAAATGGCCCCTGGCGAGCTTTCTGCAGTCAACTCTCACGGTTGATGGCAGGGCCCTAAAGGCACTATTAGATCTTGAGAGGCCCAACCAAGGGGTGCTCAAGGGAGCTCAGGCACCTCTCGTACAAAGGCTGAAAAGGTTGTTCAGCCTGAAGAGAAGCTGCATGGAGACCTCATAGCAGCATTCCAGTATCTGAAGGGAGCCTATAAGGATGCTTGGTAGGATGCTTCATTAGAGACTTTGTAATGATAGGACAAAGGGTAATGTGTTAAAACGTAAAATTCAGGTTAGATATAAGGAAGAAGTTCTATACTCTTGAGACTGGTGAGGCACTGGCACAGGCTGCCCAAAGAAGTGGTGAATGCTCCATCCCTGGCAGTGTTCAAGGCCAGGCTGGACAGAGCCTTGGGTGACATGGTCTAGTGTGAGGTGTCCCTGCCCATGGCCTTAAGGCCTTTTCCAACCCAAACTGTTCTGTGATTCTATGATCTAAAACCTGAACCCACCACAGTGGTGGTGTGCCAAAATGTGTCTGCCCTGACCCCACCACTGAGACCAGCACACCTGATCTTTGTCTGAAATACAGACATCTATCACCTCTATTGGAAGATTACTAAAGGTCATTTGCCCAACACAGCCTTTGTGCCTCACGACCGACAGGTGAGGGTACATGTGCAAATTAAATGATCCCATTGAGCTTTTCCTCTTCCTGGCAGAACACAACCAGGCTCCCAGCAGTGTGCCTCCAGACACCCTAGTGCAGCTGGGGTGCATGGGGGGTGGGGAGAAGAGATTTCTGCAAGACAAACACAAGTCTCTCCACTATTTGGCACTAATTCCTTTCATTAGATACGATTCTTCTGCCCCCTTTCTCAACATGTAAGTACTATTTATCCAACCACACATGATGTGTGGCCTAATTATCACTCTAATATTTTTCAGGGAAAAAAATTAGTGTAATTAACAAGGAGATAAGAAACACACACACACACACCCCACCCTGCCTTTTTTTTTAATCAGGTTCAGTAGTCATCACAGTGGTGAAGATAAAACGTGGTATTTTGAGTCTTTGCCAAATTAATAG
This sequence comes from Loriculus beryllinus, assembly GCA_039877255.1. Classification (NCBI taxonomy): domain Eukaryota; kingdom Metazoa; phylum Chordata; class Aves; order Psittaciformes; family Psittacidae; genus Loriculus; species Loriculus beryllinus. The sequence goes on along the minus strand of JBCJKH010010328.1, from coordinate 29,551 downwards.
ATTTTTGAAATTCAGGATATCTTTCAAAAGAAAAACCTTACCACTTTCCTGGTCACTTTTTCTCCTTACCCCTCAACTAATCTTGGAGTCTTCACAGTTTTTTCATCAAGAATAATTTGAGTAAACAGTGTCATCACAAATCAAGCTAAAATACATATTTTTCCTAAGGTAAACTCTCTGAATTCTAATCCAGACCCGCAGTAAATGGAGTTTTGCTGGGTGCAGGAGTTGAAGCAGTCCTTCAGGTAGACACAGCCAGAGAGAAAAGCTGTAGAAGGCAGGAAGGAGACTTCCAATAGCTTCAGAAGGGGTGTGTGTTGCCATTATATATGTCCACAGTCAAAGGGTCTGGAGCTGCACATGTTCCTTGGTTCCATTCCCACTGTCTGCAAAGAAACTTCTTCCCATTTACACACGTTTCCAGTATGGAAACTGTAAACATGTAACTTTTGAGGTTCAGGTTAAATGTTTTCAAAGTTGAACCATAAATGCAGCGCAAGTAAATGACAACTGGTTGTGATGGGGAAGAATGGACACCACACTGACCACTTCAGGTAGGCTTTGGAATGGTAAAGGCTGCCTTGCTCACCCTAAATATCCCTGTTTCTTCCCCATGTGGCATTCACTGTTCTCCTCACATTAATGCTAAATACAATTAAGGGAAATTAATACGTAAGGGCAGGAAAGAAGTCTGGAAGAAAGAAGTGGACTCCTGCTGTTGACAACCATTAACTAGTTAGCAGCAACAGCAGCTGACCATTCCCTCTCTCAGGAGCCAGTTCTGAAGCCATTTCCCTCTTCTTCATCAAACAGACACCACCACTGAATTCTGATTCATGGATTTCTGGACAAGAATGTTGAAGTTTTTAGTATCACAGAATCACAGACTGGCTTGAGTTGGAAAGGACCTGAAGATTGTCTATTTTCAACCCCCTATCATGGGCAGGGATGCCTCACACTAGATCATTTTGCTCAAGGCTCTGTCCAACCTGGCCTTGAACACTGACAGGGATGGAGCATTATATGTTTATGTTAAGTTTTCCTGTCACGGTTAGGAAAGCACTTGAGAACATGGGTAATTTCAGGAACACCATGCCAGTATCTTCCAAATCTTACATGGAAGAAACAGCTCTGAGGTCCTGTTTTCCTATGAAATATTCTGCATGCCCACCCTACAACCCTATTTTTATAGGAATAACAGTTATCAATCAGGATGAAGGTCTGAGTCTGTTCTTACTTCAACTAAACTATGGTAACTCCCCCAAACTCCACTGCAAATGCAAGTAATCATCTGCATGTTCAATCATCAGAAAAAAAAGTTGGGGGGGGGGGGGGTGGGTGTATGGAGTTTTTTGGGCAGCAAATGTTAAGGAAATGTTAAATGGTTTTTGGAGGGTGAGTGGGAAGGGTGTTATTAAGCTCAAGGAAGTATCTCTGCATTGCCTGTCAAGAAATACCTGAAGGACTTGGGGTCATTTGTGGCATACACCATGTAGGCAATCTTTGTGCTTTCAAACAGTGAGAAGGTTTGGAACATGTAAATGTCTTTATGAGACTGGAGCACGCCTTGAAACTTCGATCTAATCGTGCCCCCTAACAAATGCTTTTGCTGTCGAGTAAGAAAAAAAAAGGAGAAAGTGCTGTTTAAAATGTTTGATAATCTGACAAGGCCATAAGGCTTAATGGAATCAATGATTACACACAGATGGATGATTAACTCTCGAGGTTTAATGTTAAAAAAAGAGTGCTGGATTGCTACTTAATGGAATTACGCTGCCCATATGGAAAAGAACTATACCCTGTTTATACCCAGAATTAGGGAACAGGTGGTAGATCTGGGCAGGACTGTTTGGAATGCACAAAAGCGTTCTGAACTTGTAAGTGCCAGAAAAAAAGAAAAAAAACCCAAAACTTTTCCAAACTGCGTTAACTCTTCCAAACTGTGTTAACTTTTCATGGCTGAGAATCATAAACGGCAAAAATTAACAAAACGATCCTCCAAGCCCCTTGCTTTAAGGAACTATCCTAGCAGGAATAGCTGCCTGAGCGCCTGTTCCAAATACCCATGTGTGCTGCAGAAACGCTGTTGAACTTGCACATGGCAGTAGGTCTTCATTTACAATTTCACATGAAGTCTGCGACCTGCTGTGCCAAGCTCCCCCACTTACTTGAACTCCCAAAGGTAACCAGCTCCACAGCAGCAGATCCCAAAAGGACAAGTTTTATGCTGTGCATCCTACTCTCCCCAGCGATCAGAAAGACTCCCAGGGGCGCTGCTATAGGATGCTTGGCTTTACGGTGATGTCACATTCAAGAATTACCTCCTTTTCTGGGAAGAATTCTATCCGATTCCATTCCCAGCGGCAGCTGTGACCCTGATTCATCATCCTGAATGGAACTAAAAGGAAACTATCTCCTCGCCTTTGCTTCTGCTGTTTGTTTGATGGCTCTTTGGCTGGCCACAAACCTTACTGCAGCAGCTCCAAGGAAACCATTTTTAAACAATATATCAAACTCACAACTGTGAGATAACAGCCACACGCAACATTAAGGTAATCCTTTACACATGCCCCATCTGAAATCACCATCCGTGCAAATACCGCCTGTACCCCAGCCTCCACAGCAGGCCATGTACAGTCACCACTCCCCTCTTTCTTTGGCCTGCAGCACTGACCAGTTCATTTCTCTTCTACTGTTTCCCCTGAACAAATTAGTCCACTGGGGTTTCATCTGGTGGCTCATCTGCTGCCTTTGCAAAGCCTTTCCTACAGCTCTTCTGGAACCAAGGTGGAAAAGCGGCACTTGGAAGACCTTTGTTCCATTCCTGGCTTTGCACAAACCCACCATAATCTCTGTTCTCTGTAACCTGGATGAAATACATTTTGCACAAGCGAAGCAGTACCGCCAAGAGCTTCTGCCCATGACACCCAGATGGCAATTGAGCTAGAAATCAGGTCTGGGTTATAGGGGAAAAGCTGCAGTAGCCTTCAGGATGGAGACAGAGCCGGGGATTACCAGAAGGCAAGGGTAACATATTCCAAGACTCATTTCAAAAGCAAATTTGGTACCTAGACATCCAAAGCCCCGCTGGATTGAGTGTGTGCCACCAGTATATTTCCGTAACAAACACACATTAAGATGACACAGCTATCCAGAAGGATCCAGTTATTCCACACTAAGAATAGCTTGCTTGTTTAGTTCAAAACCATTTCCCTAATGACACCAAATAGATTGGAAAGAAAATATTTTTAAGTGAAAATATACTAGTCCACAAAATAATGTTCCTCGCAAGGAGGAACTCTGAATTCACACCTCATACTGGTAAAACAGCTCCATATGGAAATATCCCAAGTCATACTCAGGCTCTGCAAGCCTAGTTAGTAGAAAATTAGGTTCTGCTGATTTCTAAATTAGGCTTCAGACCTAAATTCATTTAAATTTTGAAGCTTTCATAGGCAGGGGCATAGCTGAAAGGCTCCTCAGCCTATCACACAGGTGATACCAGCCATCTTCAGCAAGGATCAGCTCATGCTCATTCTGCCCAGTGTACACACTTGAAAGGACCAGTTGTCATAAATCACCACCTGGAATTTACTGAGGTTTGTTGGGGTTTTTTCCCCATGTAATTTATACATGTTCTTCTGTAACCAAGGAAACAGAAGTAATTTTCCTCATCCAGTTTTTGCTCTTAAGAGTTGGGTTTTTTTAATCTGTAGGGTCTAGCAGTTGTTCAACACTGAGCATCAAATTACATCCAAAGAAGGTCAGCACTTTAGACACAGGATGAGGATCTAAGTCTCATCTCACTGCCCCTGTGCTTAGGGCTCACAGCACCTGTGACCGCTCTCTCTCCTCACTTATCTCTCAAGTACTTCAAGTACCAGCTTTTCCTGAAAATACTGCCTTTCATTACCTGTTGGTCCCAAGCATAACTGAGTGTCTGTCTCAAATGACAAGACACACTGTCAGGGACACTCAGGATAACCTGAAGATAGAACTGCCTGTGCACTTCCATTGATGAGGTATCTGAGGTATCTGATAGTCATGGTCTTGGTCACTGCCCTCCTAGTCAGGACAACTGCATCGAGGCTTTTAGAAGGGTTCGCTCCCTTTAAACATATTTCTATAAGGCAGTAACAAAGGGCTTACAGGAACTCAAAGAATCATAGCATGTTTTGGCTTGGAAAGGACCTTAAAATCATCTAGTTCCAGCTTCCCTCCCATAGGCAAGGTTGCTTCATGCTAGACCACGTTGCTCAAGGAGGAGGGAACAGCAAGCATCCTGCTAGGTTGTCCCAGCCTGGATCATCTCCTCGTGCCTAGCAATTTAACTCCACTGACCCAACACACCAGCTCTGCCACTTCTTCACCACGAAGGTCCTGGCTGGGGCTGATCTCCTGGACAGTAACTCTTCTCATTCTCTCCCTGGGGGAACCTATGATGGGGAAGCCAGGAACACCAGTGCCCAGCACCATTATCCTGCCCAGGTTCACACTGGAACAAACTGTGACCTGAAGTGTGCTGTGCAAAATCCTGAGAAAGGCTGGGACTACCAACAAGGCCACCTCCTGGAGGTCTTGGCTGATCAATGGGAAGCACAAAATACCCACACCTCTATGGCCAGCCACTCCTGACACTGAACAGTAAACAGCCATAGCTCTGGCTATGTTGCCTACCTTTGCTCCAGGGACTGAATCTTGTTGTCTGAGATCTAAGAGGTAACCCCAGAGATAGAACAGAAAGCCTCCACACTCTCTATCAGGTACTTCTCTAATGATGGACAGAGCATTGAGTTACATGGTCTAGTGTGAGGTGTCCCTGCTCGTGCAGGGGTTGGAACTACATGATCTTAAGGTCCTTTCCAACCCAAACCGTTATGTGATTCTATGATTAAGCCTAACAGTATCTAATGCAGCACAACCACAGCAGCCATTGCCCAGTTTGTACTATTTGCGCTTACTGTGCCACAGTGAGAAACAGAGAAGCTCCAAAGAGATGCCAGGGGAGAGGCAAAAAGTCATAAACAGAATTTGAGCTTAAAATGCCAGGGAGCTTTAAATGTGCAAAATACAGACCATTTGAGGCAGTAACTCATTTGGTTCTCACTATTCAGCAGTTCTGACGGCAGTAACTGGCAGTAGAATTACTGCACAATGTCATCCTTACGGAACATAGGGTACTCTCAAATTAAATTGGTACTACTTCTGTGCTGCCATTAAGATGACTTATTTGTTTCTGATTAATTAGGTTTCAGCTTCTTTCTTTTTTTGGCATTACATTTTCCTCCTGTTCAGTCTATCTGGACAGTCTAGGTCTGTGTTGGCACAGATCAGTCACTGTAATTCTGGATCAGAAATCTGTAGCTTTGATGAACCTGGCTTCTGGTTCCTGTCAATCTCCGTTGTGGCGGATCACGAGATGCACAGACTCGCATGCACCATGCGAGATCTCTGCATAGGGAAGGGGGGAGGCAGCCGCGGCAAGGTTGGCTTTTTTGGAACCACAGATAGGTGCCAACTAAAGGTCCCAGCAGCTTGTCTGCCAAAGCTTAAAAAGCTATGAGAAACATTTGTCTCCTTGCTCATTTGAAGGCCTCATCATCGCTGGAGTGCTGGATCACTGCGGGAACAGGCTTGGGTAGGAGGACAGAACTTCACCCATGGAAACCAGCATTTCTCCTCTGCATCCAGGGAGTTACAGCAGCTGAGGATCCTTAGGCTGAGCTTGCATCACTGCTAAAGTATCAGCGTGACAGCGCTCTCAGACAGCAAGGAGAGCCCATGACTGAGGAGTTGAAAGTATCAGAGCTGTAACTTCTGAGAGAGAAGAAACTGAGGTGCTTCACATCCTTCCATAGGAACTGGTGCCCTTTTTTTGACAAACACTATACAGGGGGTCTCCGATGTGCAGACGGAAAAGCAACTTATATCTAATAAAATAAAATTTGACATTCACAGCACATGATCATATACAGTCATACATTATGTATGATATAGACTCGGTACAGTTTACACACAGCCTAAACGTTTATTCTGCAGATGGACAGGGAATTAGAGGGATAATAGTCTGCATTACAAAAATGTTTAAAATGTGTGCTTTCCCAGACACAAGTCAGTGGTGAATCAGTCACATCTCCAGCCTCTACATCCATTTTCCAACTCTTTTCTGAGTTTTCTGCAGTAGGGATAAGCCCTTCTCAAACATGTTCCCTTACATCAAGTTTGCTCTGCACACTAGCAAAGCATTCGGAGAGATGCAAGCACCAGCTCCACAGCCCCAGTGTAGCCATGTCACAGTATGCTGTTTCTTCTACGAATCATCTCCCTAAAGCCCAGTCCCAAGACCACTACAATTAACTCAGTAATAAAAGAGACAAAGTCCCAGTATAATACAAATCTTTAGCAGCAATACTCAATATCTCTCTTTGTAATCATTTGTCATACAATTTTAGACTCCAGCTCAAAATTAATTACAAACAAGAAACAAATCATGCTGTTAAAACATATATTATAAACAAGTTATGCTCCCAACATAGGTAACTTACAGCCTGGAAAAGTACTTGATAAACCTAAAGTGCTTACAAATAATTGCAAAAATGTCAGGTCAAGTGATCACTGACTGACCAACATATAAAACCAACCAGCACAAGACATAAACCATACAAACTGGGACTGTCCTTGCTTTATCACAGGCTGTAAATAAGCCATATGGGCTTTTTTGTTGTTGGTTTGTTTCAGTGCTGCTCTTCCTGGATAGACCAAACCCATATATCTGTTAAAAAGCATTCTCCACCTTCAGCTCAATCCACTGACTGACATGGGATTAACATTTTTGTCCAGTAATCACTTTAAAAAAGGCAAATCGGGGCTGTAAGAAGATGCTGCCCCATTCTAATCCCGAATTCTATGTGCTCAACATCTTGTCATCCAGCTTCTGTGTGTCCAGCTCGTAACGATGTACACTTCTGCACTGTCCAGACGAGGATGCATGCAACTACTGTAAATCACAGAAGGTCATCTGCCTTCCAAAGCTCCTGCTATTGATCACTAGCTCTCCGAGGTAACATATGCTTCCCTCTGGATGTGCACGTCTCAGACACCTCTCACCCTAATCTCAGGTGACACCCACTTGTCCTACTACCCTGTTTGGAAGAGCCCACAATGGGCTGTATTGCCAGCTTTGCTGCCAGCTGCAATGCTTGAGGGACAGGAGCATTCTCCAGGTCTTTGTTGCTGACCATTCCTCACAACTCCAGGCTAAGCCACTACCACTGCAGTGGTGCTGGTGCATCCTTCCTCGGATAGTCTACAGCAAGCACCTGAGAACACAACTATCTTCAAGCACAGGAAGATCACATCCTAAATCCAGAAGAGGACACCTCTTCCCATTACCACTTTTTGTGATGCCTCTGAATGGACTGTGCCTGAATCAACCCTGAATTTCCCAGCTTCCTTAGCAGGATGCACATCCAAAGTCATTACCCATTCCTGAGAAGCAGCAATTTCCCCCAAATGCCAATTTAACTTTCAAAGCCCATTAGTCAATAACATAACAATATTTAATAGCTATTGTTGTCTGCTATTTGGCCAAATATAATCTAACAGATACGGCACAAGAAAAACACTCAACTTCTCCAAGCACAGCAGAGGCATAGCAGCCTTCTTCAACACCATCAAACATGCACTTACATGGCCTTGCATTCCATGTCAGCTTCTGTACAATCTCCTTGTACAAGAAGCTAACTCTATAGCACTTAATAAAGCCCACAGAGAAACTATGCAATTGAAACCAGAACAAGACATTAATAGCAGCATTTTAATCAAATGCAAAATCAAAGTGAGAGAGAGAATTATTATCTCGATGTAACTAGAAAAGCTGAAAGGTTCTAATGGGAAAAAATAAAACCATCTGTTTACTCAAAATCATTAAATGAGTGCTTTAGGACAGCGTCACCCCCTAAAGGCTGTAACAATTTGGGCCTTCAGCAGAGATGCAAACTGACTAAATCCAAGCACATTCTGCTGTAAATGGCTGCATCAAAATACCATTGAACAAATCGTAACTCTTGCCATGCATCATAAAGACAAGAGGAAGATGTTTTGCAATTCCTGAATGCACAGACACTGGCTTTCTTCTAATCCAGGTTTTTAAAAGCTGACCTACAGGATCCACTTAAACTTCCACCACCTTCCCAACTATCCAGGTCACTCTCACATCTAGGCTCGGCTCACTCTAAATCAGAAGTATTTTTTTATCCTGGATTAGTGTTTCTGTTGAACTTGAAAGAGGAACCTCACTTCATCCAACAAAATGCTGGAGCACAGCATGGAGGTAAGCAGATCCAGAAAGCTATCTCAAGTTTCAGTGCTAACAGAAGCAATGTACGTTTCCAGTCTAAGTGGTACACCACAAAGACAATAATCAGGACACAGCCTTGTAATTACGGTACAGAACTTTGTTCCCCATCTGCACTTTGTCACCAGATCCCCCCATGTCTCATGTCCTCACCTGTAGAAAAAAGGGTGAGATTATTTTTCCATCCTATCCAGGTAACAAGTACATACTTTGGGTGAGGTTTTCATATTGTTCAGCAGGGAGAAGCCCTTAATGATGTTTTGCCTTCACAGGTTAATTCTGTCAACAGAGCTAGCTATACTGAAAAGCTCTTAAACTACAGAAGTGTGATCTACGAAGAGGTGGAAAGGAATGAGAGCAAAGCCAGAGCCAAGCGGGTCACCCAGGGCAGACAGCAGTCTCACAAGGGATGCAGCATTAAGGCAAGTGTTTTGTCCTAATGACTTCATGACTGCAGCCATAGGACACCCATGGTGACGGGCTCAAACTGAAACAGAGGAAGCTGAGGTTAGATCTTAGGAAGTTCTTCCCTGTGAGGGTGCTGAGGCGCTGGCACAGGGTGCCCAAAGAACCTGTGGCTGCCCCATCCCTGGCAGTGTTCAAGGCCAGGTTGGACACAGGGACTTGGAGCAAGCTGCTCCAGTGGAAG
>JBCJKH010010328.1:0-11813 GCA_039877255.1 Loriculus beryllinus | reverse complement strand
GCCATGGTTTAGTGTGGGGTGTCCCTGCTTATGGCAGGGGGGTTGGAACTGGATGATCTTAAGGTCCTTTCTAACCCTAATGATTCTATGATTCTATGATTTTAGGACACGGTTGGTTCCTGGGCTACGAGCACACACTGAAACTGGCTCATGTTCAGCTTTTCATTGACCAAAACCCCCAGGTCCTTCCCTGCAGGACTGCTCTCAATGACTTCTCCACCCAACCTGTAGCTGTGTCCAGGATTGCCCTGACCTATGTGTTGGACCTTTCACTTCACCTTGTTAAACGTCATGAGGACTGCATGGTCCCATCTGCCAAGCATGTCCAGGTCCCTCTGGAAGGCAGTCCAGTGTCTCCACCAAAATCACCAAGCTACTAATAAGCCTTCAGGGCAACAGATGCACATGTGGAACATGCCCCAGCTGGCTGTACATACTGCACAACTCTACCTTGAAGTGTAAGGCACTGGTGCCTGGACAAACATCTCCATTTTGAACTACATTTATATAGCTGTTACAATGAAGGCATCATTCCTGCATCTCCTAGCTCATTTTCATTTAAAGTTCATTCAAACATTGTTAATGAACAGTAAATCTTTAGACTACTTAGATTTGCTCAGTTTAATAAACTGTGGGCATTTCATCAACATTACTCAGAACTCAAACTCATTTAGGAAAAAATCCACATCAATCTGACAGAAGAACATATCCATTTCCTACAAAGGTCTTGGCAGCATAACACAGGTTCATACTGACTCAAACATTTAGAACCGTAAGTAGAGTTGGATTTTCAGGAGCTTCATTTTAGAATCTTAAAATGGAACACATGGATTTCTGAAAGCAGACTAAAATGGTAACACGGCCACTTTCAGTGCCTGATGTGCTATGGGGATGCTAGATACCACAGAATCATAGAATCAACTACACTAGAAAAGACCTTTAAGATCATCAGGTCCAACCATTACCACAGGAATGGGGTAAAATCCAATCTAATTTCACATTTCAAAACTATCTCTCTTCTAACAATAAAGCTCATGTGCTTTATCTGTTGGATTTTATTTTTTGCCCCAAAACTGCAGCTTTGGTTTATTTTAGAAGATCAGAAACTTCAGTAAAACTCCCTCTTGATCCATCGTGTTCCTAATGCAGCAGAATGAATAGCCCGGCTCCCTCCCCAGACAGACACATCACAGTGCCCACTCAGGATCTCCAGATGCCACAACCCTTAAAGTGTTCAGACTTCCCCCAAAAAACCCCGAACAAAACTGAAACTAACCCCAAAATGTGAAGGAAAAGCTGCAGCCAAGCATCCCACCTTGAGAAACTCAGGTTGAAGCTTCACTGAAGTCACAGAGAGATGTGCTCCAGTGACGCAGCCTCTTCACGCATTCATGCTGCCTCACTGGGACTCACCTCAGCCTTTTGCTAACTTTATTTGTTCTTTATCCTCAAGGTCATTGCTTGTTTATTTAGTCATCCATTGTGCTTGCAGTCTGATGGGTCTCTTAATCCCTGGGCTGGTTTCTTAACTATAAATTACTTTCTGGTAAAGTGGGGCTTGCACCTCGCAGGAGAAAAGCATTGTTTGTACCACACTTGTAACCACTGCTGCTACTCCTTGGGGAAGTTCCAAGGACCTCAAAGGCAATAGTTCTCTGCCCAGGAGCAAAGAAGCCCATTACAGCTTGTACTAGAAGATTTAATAGGTGTCATAATTTATCATGTAAACCGAAAAGTGTTTCTTAATTAAGTGCGTACGTTAATGAATTTTTTAATTTGATCCCTGTAACTACCTTGCTATACTAATTGCAATATTCTACACATTAGTCATCCGCTGTTGCCCTTGGCTATTTTCTACCCTGAGAGGGAGAGATAGAGCTTTTCAGTTAAAGTTCATTTAACTCTTTCCACCCAACAAATTAAATTCCCTGTTATTCACTCTGCAGAGTGACAGCTGCTGCTCACTCCTAAAACACCTGACAGCACCTCGCATAGGCACAGGCCTCAGCATGGTCTCCCACATAGAGGGGAAAAACAAGGGGTAAGTCACACAACAGATCCACAGAGGAGAAACATCAGCTGGCATGGCCTATAGGAGTTTGCTCCTGGCCTGGGAATAGATGTACAGGAGTATACAGGAGATGTACAGATGTACAATAGTACAGGAGGATGCTGGACGCTTCCTAGCATAGTTGCAAGTGCAGTGATTTGGGTTAATTTCATTACCTTGATTACAAACAGCACTAAGCAATAGAAGTTTTCCAGCCCACAGCTGCTCCAGGTTTCAACGTGTACTTGAGTGAGGCCTCAGCTTTTCACTCATACCCAAAATTAGGAGCAAGAGGGTAGAAAACTTGTCACTGAGCATCCAGAGAGTGGTTTATCCACTTCACCAACCACCACAGGAGACGGTTCTTCAGCTGATACTGACAAACTGTCACTACATGAAGGAAGACCGAGGCAGCTGATCATGCTGACAAGCATATGACCCCAATTTTATGCTGTAGCTGATTTCTGGTACCTGAACAGCATGAAGAGGAGTACTGAAAGCCTCTTCAGCATTTCAACCTAAAAGCTCAAGTTTCCTTCTGCACAGACACCCTTGAGGCTGTGTGTGAATTGCAAAGAACCACTACGAACTCAAAACTTCTCACCTCTAGTACCTTGCAAACACAGTAAACAAAGTACTTGGACCCCCTCCAGACACCTCAGTAAGACAAGACAAAGCAGCAGGTTTATATCCACAACAAGACAAGAAGTTGTAACTAAAACCACCCAACTTGCTTCTAGACACATCCTGCATGTTTCAATTTGCTTCTGCTTCTGTAGACTGCATAAGGGAATTCAGAATTTCAATGCACAAATGACTCCACAAGGGAGAGTTGTGAATTTTCAAAGAGAACCTCACTGTTCTTTGACAAAAACTTTGTTTTCCATCCTGTCTATCCCCAGTGTCTATGACACAGATGAAATAATTCAGAGCACCAAGCCATCATCTGCTAAAACATGTTAGTCCTTACAGTCTACATCTCCCAGATGATTAGAAGGAACATGAGGCTTTCCCCTCACCACTTCTCAGCCTGCATGCCAGATAGGGATTTACAATGAAGGCTTCATTCTGTGTCAACTGATGCTGTCCAGAACCAAGAGAGATGAGCCCTCTCAGGTTGTGGACTACAAAGGAGGAAGCTGCTCAGCACTTACAGGTTCTTTCCTATGCTATTGTGGCATTTAGTTCCTGCTTGGTATATAGAATGCATTCACCAGCATGACCCCAATTACAGCAGGTCCAACAAACTGTAACAAGGTACAAGAAAGACATTCTGTATTTTTAAACTGAAACAGGGGAAGTTCAGGTTAGATCTAAGGAAGAAGTTCTTTATTGTGAGGGTGGTGAGGCACTGGCACAGGCTGCCCAGAGAAGTGGTGAATGCTCCACCCCTGGCAGTGTTCAAGGCCAGGTTGGGCAGAGCCTTGGGTGCCATGGTCTAGTGTGAGGTTTCCCTGCCCATGGCAGGGGGCTGGAACTGGATGACTTCACTGTCCTTTCCAACCAAAACCGGTCTGTGAGTCTATGATTTATAATATCTAAATTTTTCTCCACCTATTATTTTAGCCAGTGAAATAATAGTCTGGCATGCACCTAATAAAAACTCTAATAAAAAACAGTTGCAACATAACTTCCCTGAGTGGAAACCCAATCTGATCTGGTGGTGAGGCTGTCACCACTGCCTCACCTCAGGAGTTGCACTACTTTCCAGCTTGTCACTCCAGCTGAGGGCTTCCTGCCCTCCTGCCACCACACTTACACAGTGGCTACACCTGAGTGGACCTGTGTTAACATCCAGCAGCAACTGTTCTAATTATTGACTTGGATTCAAACTGAACTCAGGAAGACACCAGTGCACCCTGGTAATTCAGCATTCACCTTGCCCTGTGTGTCCCACCCGCCCCACCTCTTCTGAGTGCATTATGGGTTTTCTTCTGCTGGAAGTTCTGACAAGTTTATACATGCAATTAAGTGGATTACACTGAACACGTCAGGAACCTCTGAGGCCAAGGCAGCTTTATGGAGCTGCATCACGCACTCACTTCCCCACTCAGAAGCAGACCTGGTGAAATTAATAGCAACAACATGGCATCACACACTTCAAGAAGTGAGACTCTTTACATGGGTAGCTGTCACCTGCTTTTCAACAAATTTCCAAGTGTTGCCTACAGCATCCTTCTGTATTAGATAAAATGCATCCTGACACCTTTCTTACTGTATTACGCTTGACTTTGAGAATATTGAGATGCAAAGCCTCCTTCTTTATTCTTTTAAATAAAGAAAAACAGTGTCCAGTAATAGCCAGAGGTCAGATCTTGGGGGTTGATAGCAGATCCTGTCTGCACAGTCCTACAGATGCCAAAAGCTGCGGATTGCCACCAGCTCTAAAAAGCCCTTCTCAGGTGTCCTGACACCTAATCCAGTTATTTCTGATAAGTTAAGGAAGTGCTGCCTGCTATGGACTGTCTCAAGGCTGGATCTCTGGCTGCTCTATCCCACCACAGCTCCACAGGAGTTCTGCTGGCATCAGCTGACCTAGCCCTTACTGTCAATTGATTATTGTCCAACCCAACACACTGAAGTTGTCATGACCAAACGAAGTCCAAAGTGTTTTCCTCATTATAGCAAATCCTAACCTCCGCCGACCAGTGTTCATCTACTTCCCATAACCTCAGAAGGACTATCACAAGGAGTTTCATCAGGGGAGGATCAGACCAACCACAGGTAGAGGCAAGAACCTGGTAACAGCAAAATCATCTCACTCCTCTAGGTCTGAATCAGACAAGAGTTAGAGAACCGGCATTTATCTGAGAGCTCAGAAGGGAGTACAGGCAATTTTCAATGACAAAGCATTACTGAAGCACACCACAGGTAGACCTGTCAAAAATCCCCTTCACCGCTACACTTACCATATGTTTCTAAAGACACAAGTTTTACATATTTTATCCTAGCGTGGGATCTGACATGACACTGTCAAATAAAGCTCACGAGGTTTGTCACTCAAGCAATCACATTCTCTTCATATTTATACTTAACCTCTCCTGCTAAAGCTATTTCCATTACAAATTATCTTCCTCTTTTGTACGCAAGATGCTTTTACTGGAATTATGCAAAGGTAGACAGATAGGGAATACACAAATCTATGAACTTGTGATTCAGCTTAGACACCCCAGGAATCAATATTTCACTCTGCAGCTATCTCTGGGAAAAAAAAGCAGGCTTCTCCCTCCAGTGCCTAACACTTTGTGTGTGCATTTACATCTGTATGAACTCCCATGTTGATCCTGTAGCAGTTTTCAGAGCTGGGATATCATTACATACAGAAAGCACCATGATACTTCTATCTCATCAAGACCATCTGGACTATACTTCCAACTGGTATAAACCAGCATAACCCCACTGGCATCACTGGAAAGGTACCCAATTCACAGCCAGGTAAGAACTCGTCCCTCTTTTCTCTTGCACGACCATTGTGCTTGTGTCATACCACAGTACTCAATGAGACCGAGGATATCTTACACACATCTTTCCTGTAGAAAGCAAAATTGAGTGCTCCTTTTCTCAGTTCCCTGAGGAAGTTTTGGGGAAAGCTGAAGGCCACTCAAGCCCAAGAGCAACACTGGAAGACCTGCTCAGATTTTGATCCATTTCTACAGGAACTCTTCTGTCTTCACACAGATTCCACCATATAGGCCTTCTCCATTCTGCTGAAGGCTGTCCCAGTCTGCAGCCATCTCAAAAACACTTCCACAGATGTAGGAACAGCTGCTCTAGGTTAAGCAAGCACTACATCTGCCTGCAGTTTGTTCTCCTCATCCTCCTGATCAAACACTATGTGTGCTATTCTTTACGAGTTGCTCCTTTGTCAAAACGAAACACCTACCAATACTTTGCAGCGCTACAGGCAGATCCCCATGGCCCGCATGGGCTTACGCAAACATGCCAACTTAATGGCAATCCCTAAGATTTACCTAAAGGAAAATAAATCATCTAGAAGAGGAGCCGAGTAATACCCTTCTCACTCGATTTATTTTCACCTATTCTCTTGACCTTTTTTACTTGTAAAAAACCAAAATCACCGGAGGGAGAAGCAGTTACTAAGTGTAGTAAAGGTAAGTAAAATGCAAAAATTGAAGCACATGGTTTTCTGTGATGTGAATACAAGTCAAATGCCAACACACATCAATCCCACAAACTCTCTACAAGTCATTGGTGCTGGTTATATCAACAGCCCAAGGCTAACCCTCTTTATCAGCCCCCTGAATACTCACTACAGTAAAGAGACTACAGTTTTAGGTTTCAAAGGCCAGTCCTGACCCTACTGATGTGGCTGCTTCTGAATTTCTGGGTATGCGTAAAAAAGTGTCAAAGAAAGACCCCCAGCACAGGTAACCACCATACCGTGAGCCTTGTGGGCATGCTTTGTCTCTCATACCAAAGCTGTTCCCTGGGAATTCCCAGCAACCAGCCAGAAGACAAAGGCTTGAAGCTCACTGACATCTGGTCAACCCCCTAGAAATACCCTTTTGACAGACTAAAAACCAACTGCCTGAACTAAATCGGATGCAGTTTCTGTCTGCAGTTGTTAATTGTGTGCCCAGCATCCCCACAGAGGAGATGACAGGGTTCTGGACACTTTCCGGTGTTGCTGAATAACTTCTAATGCCAAAGACATCTATCTGATCTCCCAGTGAAAGCAGCAGTAAGTGGTTTGATCAGAAATGACATCTAAGCTGAAGGAGATTATTAGTTTGCAGAATTTAGTCTTTCTCCTGCCCCTAACAACAACAAAAGTCCACTTGTGTTTCCTCTCAGCTCCAGGTCTCACCACAGGGCATCATCCTACTGTTGGAACTACTGACTTTACAGAAAAGATGAAATTCACGTGTCAGCAATTCCATTAGAGCAGGCACATTCGCTGCTGACACAGCCCTTTATCAGGAGAAACCCTGATACCAAAAATAGTAATAATGACTTAAAAAACCAAGCAGCTTCCACATAGGTAGCAAACTAGCACTAGTAAACTGGGACAGAGCAAGCCAGAGGCTTTGAATCAAACAGATTCATTAACAATGTCTGAGAGCTTCCTCAAATTAATTTGTTTACATGGCAGTGCTGACTGGAAGCTCCAACATAACCAAGGATGTCACGCTTGCTACTCTAAGTGAACCCAGCACATCCTACCTCAGTGCCACCTTGGAAGCCTAACGGGAAACTCAGGGTAAGCCAAAACACCCCTCTCCCATCACCCGTGTGCTGTACAGCTCCCTGGCACTACACAGGCCCAACCTAACAGCTCAGACACGTCCTCAGCTGTACAATTTATTTCCTCCTTAAGCATAGCAAGGAGACAAGCGAGAACTGGAGGTGGCAGACAACAAGGGTGCCTGTATCACCCTCACCTGCTCTGACCCCACTCAACATCCACCTGCCACTTGCTGTGGCCACCCCTTCAAATGCACACCACCACTCTTACTGCTGCTTCTCCAAGACTACAGGAAAACACAAATCTTGTGGTGCAGCAGTGACACCACTGGCAAAATAAAAGAAATGCAGTAGCTATTAGTTTGAGAGAGATTGTGATATTTCTACTTGCAAAACGCAAGCGGGACAGCCTCAGTGAAAGATGTGTGAGCTGTCAAGTAGCAGGGAAGTGCTCTGTGCCTTGAGGACTGAACGGTGTTAACTATTTCCAGGGCATGGGTAACACCTCCTAGACACCTCCAGCCAGTGAAGGAACTTAAGTGATTTGCCAAAACCTATGTCTTAGATACACCATCAGAGACTGGACTGCAAATAACTCACGCAAACACGGTATTAAAGCTGCAGCTGGGTTAAAACTGATTCGTGAGAGGTTTATACTGCAGTTGGACAGAAGTACTCCTTAAATTACTCAGTAACACTACAGTGGCCTGAAACATGGGCCCTGAGCCACTCAGCAACTCACAAAGTAGAAGATCCAGTTCCTCGTGACATGAGGCAGCGGTGGCATTTGTGCACCGTCACTCCATGCCACCACGCAGTGCAAGGTGAGAAACCAGACACATGGCAACCACAAGAGCAACCCAAGTTCTCTTACAGATGTGGTTCAACATCATCAGAGCTGCATGTGTTCATACACACACCACGAAGCATGCTGAAGCACTTCCAGCACTGAGCCAGGTTTGCTTTTTCCAATACATCCACTGACACTATACTGGATTTGAGTGGCAGATCTTCATTACAGCAACAGTTTTAACTAATTAAAACTGATTTATGCAATGTTAATACCCAGTATTAAACCATTTAGTATGTGATTTATAAAAGTGCAGGTTTTAACAGGTCTTGAAAGAGCTGTTAACCTGAACAGGACAAAAGGGTTATACACCCGTTACAGCAAAGTAAGAGTAGACTTGTGTCTGACTTGGTGGCACATCAAAACTTTAAAGATTAAGAGTGAAACAGCATGTAGAAAGAGCTGAATCATGAAAGTACAGCTATTTGAAGATGAGCATGAATATAAACCCACAGAACCATAGAATGGTTTGTGTCAGAAGGGATCTTAAAGCTCATACAGTTCCAACTCCCTGCCACAAGCAGGGACACCTTCCACTAGAAGAGGTTGCTCCAAGCCCTATCTAACCTGGGCTTGAACACTGCCAGGGCTGGGGCAGCCACAGCTTCTTTGTGCAACCTGTGCCAGGGCCTCACCACCCTCACAGGGAAGAACTTCTTCCTGATACCTAACCTAAATCTACCCTATTTCAGCTTAAAGCCATCCTCCCTTGTTCTGTCACTACCAAATTACCTTGCACAGCAAAGAGCAACTACAGTTTAGCAGAAGTTTTGTGTGGTCTGTTCAGGAAAGTTAACTGAAACCATTCCTCACAGCCTCTCCCTCACTGTTTTACACATAGCAGGGAAGGTGAGCAACAGCCTAATACCTATGTTTAGGCTGTGAGTGTGTGGGGTTCAGCTCTATTGACATGTTCAGCTGCTTTGAATGATTCTCCTCACATCCTGTGCCCTCATTTGCCGCACAAAATGGATATCAAGGTATTTATAACCCCTACAAAACCAGAAGCTCTAATGAAAAGAGTGAGCAGTACTTCAGGAAGCGTGTCTTGTGGAGAAACTACTTGACTACAGCACACCAAAAACCAGGAAACAACCACCACACGGTGTTTATCCAGCTGCAGCAGGGAATACACACTGTTCCTGGTGTTCACTACCACAGTTGTTTTCCACAGGTCGTGATGCGAAGAGTTCCTAAAGTCACCTTGTCCAAAGCATCATTCTTGGAGCCGCTCGCCTGTCAGTAATACCCCTGCTTCAGATAGCAGCAAGGGTTTGGTGACCCTGGCCATCTCCTCCTGCTTCCATGACTCTGTTACCACTGCCCTTTGGGCTGTTCTGACTTCACAGCATTATGCAGCATGAGGTCTACTCCCCCTTCCCAGCCTTCCCCATCGCTTTCACAGGTCCTGTTCCAAAGGTGAGCAGAGCACTCTACACAGTAAAGCACGTTGCCCAAAGAAGTAGTGAATGCTCCATCCCTGGCAGTGTTCAAGGTCAGGTTGGACAGAGCCTTGAGCAACACGGTCTATTGTGAGGTGTCCGTGCCCATGGCAGGGGGTTGGAACTGAATGATCTTGAGGTCCTTTCCAACCCAAACCATTCTATGATTCTGTGATTCTATTTTTGTTAGTTGTGATATTTTTGGAGGGAGACTGGGACTGCCCCACGAGATGGGTGACAAGGCACGTTTTGTGATGGCTTTCTCTCTACCTAGTCCACTAGTACAGCATGGAGGCTGGAAGACAGAAGGAGGTTCTCACGGGATGCTTCCCAGTTAAAACACAGGTAAGGCTGAGAAGATTTTATGTCTCATTATCCCCAAGAGGAAGTGGGGAATCAAGCACAGGAAAGCCAGAAGGGATCCCAACGTACCCTTAATCTATAAATATTTAAATAGTCCCTCCCCTCAACACCCCCCCAACATATGCCAGTGTCTTCTTCAGCTCATAAAAGCCAATTCCCTCCTGCTGTTTCTGAGCACCAGAAGTCTCCAAGTAGTGATTAGTGGATTACGTGCATCTCCGGGACTGCCTCCAATCACTTTGCCCTTGCAAATTGCTCAACTTCAATGCAGCAGCACAGAGCAGAGTGGGCTTTGTCACTGGGGCCTGATCCTCATTATGGCTAGGAGACTTCAGGAGCTTGTTTACATGGCTGGAACATCATCCTCCTGGGCAGCTAATCAGCCTTTCCCCAGGGTTTCTGCTCTTTGAATACTTAGGAGTAATCAACTCCAGCTATCTACACCCCAAGTAGTATCTAAGCAATTTCACCAAGTCAAAGGCTTAAGGTAATATTAGCCCCCCTATATGAAGACAAGTGCTCTCCACACAAGGATGCTGGAGCTTCACATCACTCGATAAATCAGAGCAACATCCTGGAAAGCTTGCCATTAGTTCTGAGTCATTAATTTTTGCTGGGTCTTTGACACAACTGTTTGAAAGCACTATAACCTGCTTTCTGAAAGTTAAATTATTAAGAGCAACTTCCCTGAAGCTGCTAGTCTACTAACCCACTGAAGTACTTGGCTGAACACCTCAAATAAATCTCAGGAGAGCTGCTAAGGAGAAGGTTCCCTACTGTGTCCTGTGGGAGAATAAGCCATTCCCTCTCAAAACAAACCCCAGCTGGGAAACCTCTGGCCCTAAACAATACCTTTACAAGCTATTACATACAAAACAGCACCAGCCAAGCAAAAAAGGACATTTTATTGTACCTAGTTCCACCTACAACATCTTCCTCTGCAGTCCTTTTCAGTAAGTTTTCTTCCAAAAATGCCAGAGATCAAAAATATAGAAGAAAGCAAGTAAACCCCAAAGTTTCCAATCCTGTTCCCACTGCACACCTGAAGACACAACTGTTATGAGGGAAATCAGTAGCCGGCAGCACTGTATCAGAAAAACTATTATTGCATTATGACTATGAATAGTAGCTGCAAATGTGAAAGTAGACCTTTAAATTAATTAGCATTTATGGGAAAATGGACAAATAAGTACACATTTTGAGGTCTGAATCTGTTCTGTGGTCACAGTTGTTTACAAACAAAGGCTCAGGAGAATAAAAAACCAAAGGTACTGCCCTGTTCCTCACAACTCTAGTGAAAGTGGAAGTTGTCTATTTTTCCCAAAGGCAAAAAATCCCCCAACCCCTCCTATATATGTGGGGGAATAAGCACACTCTTCTCCATCTTCCATACTGTGACTGCCAACATCCTTTAGGTGAGCAACCTTTGAGTTGACTGTGGCAACAGCCCATGTCTGTTCATTAGGACACCTCTTTGCAAGCTCAGTGAGGCTACTTCCAGCCTACTGCAGCTACAAATGGATCCACTCTTCATCACTATTCATACCTTTAGCACTAGTTCACGTATCTTTTCTCTTTTTCTCTCTAAGCCTAAATAGTGCTGTCCAAAGTGACAGGTATAACTGATCAGAATGACAGAGGCCCGTGCATCAGATTCTTGAGAGCTCCAAGTTTTCAATCTGAACGCTGAAAGTACTACATTTTTATTATACTCCATTTTAACTTGAGCATTCCAACTCTGAAAAAAAATAAAAAGAGTCATTCTTTTCTTAGTAATTTTTTTCTTCTTCTTGCTTTCGGCATTTGGCCGTCCAGCCAGTTCTTTATCCACCAAGTGGTCCCCTTATCAAACTGATGTTTCTCAGTTTAGAGACAAGGATGTCATGTGAGACAGCATCGAATG
>JBCJKH010010324.1:0-20062 GCA_039877255.1 Loriculus beryllinus | reverse complement strand
GGCTTTGCAGACACAGGTCCCATCCACACTCTGCAAATGGAAGGGTTGCCTGCTAGAAAGAGCAGGCATAAAAGATGATGGCCTGGCCCGGGCACTGCGGCGGGATGGAGAAGAGGATGGGGATGGGGATGGGGATGGGGAACACGGGGGTGGGGTGCGACGCGCTGGGTGACTCGGCCGGGGGCGAGGGATGGGAATGGCCCCGGGAGACCCGAGGGATGGGGAGGGCAGAGCGGGATGGGACGGGGACAGGGATGTGCAGCACGAACGGGGGGGGGGGATCGGGGAAGGACGGGCGGCAGGAGGGATGCCCCCGGAGGGTCTCAGGAGGATGTGAAAAGGAGGGAGTGAGATGGGGACTCGAGGAGAAGGCATAGGGGGATGGGACGGGATGCGATGGTCCGGAGGGGTCGGGGAGGGGGACTGGTCAGGGTCCCCAGGGAGTACGACAGGCCCCAGCCCCTGTCCGGGCCCCCCCTTACCTGCTCCGTGCCCGCCGCCCCAGAGGCCCCCCCGCCGCATCCTCTACACCTCCACGGCGCTAGGCTCGGGCTGCCGCCGCCGCGGTGGCCACGGCCCGGCTCCGCCCGATTCCGCACGCCCCGGTCCGGTAGGGCACGGCTCGGCACGGCACGGCTCGGCTCGGCTCGGCTCGGCTCGGCTCGGCTCGGCTCGGCACCACGACGCTCCGCCGCGGCCGCTCGGCTCCGCCGCCGCTTGTTTTCCCATAAATACGGCAGGCGGAGTTATTGGCCGGGGCCGGGACCCGGACCGGAGCCACCCACCGGCACCGCCCCCGGCCCCGGGCCCATTCATCGGGCCCAGCTCTGGCTCCGCTCGGCAGCGGCCCCCATCCCCATCCTCATCCCCATCCCATCCCATCCCATTCCATCGCATTCCCATCCCCATCCCCATCCCCATCCTCATTGTGCCGTGCCCTCACGCGGGCAGATCCCCGGCGCCGGCAGCCCCTGGGCCCGTCCCTGCCTGACCTTGGCCCATCGTGGCCGGTGAAATCCCCCATAAGCTCCTCTGTGGCGCAGCCTCATTTCCCGGAGGCGCCGGGGCTGCCACTGCCCGCGGCCGGGAGATGCTCAGTGATGAGCAGGGAACGCGCCGAGGCGGACGAAGGCGGCATCCGGCAGCTCTCGGTGAGAAGCGGCTCCAGCGCCCGAGCTCTGCCTCAGTTTCCCTTTCTCCCGCCTCCCCGAGCCCCTGAGGTGCAGCCGAGGGCCCCGGCACCGCTGGGTGCCCCGGGAAGGAACCTCGGCATTAGGGACCTGCTCCGAGCCCGGTGCTGAGCTCTGCCCTCCCCGCCAGTCCCTGCGCGGCCGGTGCCTACCGGGATCGCTCGAGTTCAAAATCCTCCATAGCCAAGACCCTTCCCGCCCCCTCTGTGGCTCCGGGAGCATCCTCCCGTGGTCCGCACGCAGCCGAGCCGGGCGCTGCAGCACACTGGGGTTGCCATGGCTCCTGCAGGAATGCAGCCCGGGACGGTGCATTTGCCCCCCGCGGGTCCTGTGATCCGCAGCAGGGCACCGGCCGAGCTCATTGCACAGATGAGGGGACACAGCTGCTGCCGGGGGAGCGGGGTCGGGAGGAGCAGCTCCCCGGGGAGCTGTGGCCTCGCTCCGCCAGGCCCGGCTCCTCCCCCCCCCAGTTCCCATTTTCCTCCCTGCAGGACTCAGGGCTCCGGTTCCCTGCCCGGTGCCCCCCGTGGTCCCCGCCCGCGGCTCCATCTGCTCCCACCGGCTGCCGGCCCCGCGCCGGGCGAGTTCCTGATGCGGTCACTGATGTCAGCCCGGAGCCCGGCCCGGGGGTGCCGGGGCTCAGCATCCCCCGTAGTGCCACCACACAGGTGATGCAGGAGTCCAAATCCTATGGACATGCAATGGAGTGGAGAACGCTGCTGCCACGGCCCTTCCCTGAGGACATCTCCACCGTTTGACCTCGCAGATGTGGCCCTGAGTGGCACCTGCGTGGACTGAGGTCACCGCTCCGGAGCCCCATGCTTTGGAGTGCCCACAGGGCCACGGACAAGGGGCTGGACCGTGTTCCCCAAGCCCCGTGGCAAGGGGTGGTGGAACCATCTGCTGCCCCCACTGGGAGGCTGCTATTTTAGGCTGGGAAGTGCTGAGGGATCCAACTGGACCATGAGCACGTCTTCTCGCCACCGGAGATGCTGGAGCCATGGCATGTGCTGCTGTCACTGGGGATGTGGGTGCCTCCTTCTCCTCCTCGAGCCAGGGGAAGCCTGGAGGAAAGGAGATGCCACAGGAAGAGGATGGAGGTTGTGTGAGGCTCACTGCGAGTGGGCAAGGGAGGCTCTGGGACACGTGGCTGCTGTGGCTGTGGCCCCCCCAGGTACCCAGACTGGGGCACTCAGGAAGGGACGGCCCCGGGGTGGCCCTTGGGTGCAGTGGGGGCTGTCCCCAGCCTTGTGCTTGCTGCTGCAGGGGGGGCAGCCCCGCAGCTGGAGGGACCCCCCCTCGCAGCCCCGTGCGGTGGCAGCGCTCTGCGGGAAGGACAGGGTGCTGGGCCCTGCCATGGATGTGCAGGTCCAGGCTTGCCCCTGGCCGAGCCTCCGGGCCGTGTCCTGCGGGGAGGACGGGGGCAGTCAGAGGAGGACACGAGCCGGGCTCGTTCCCACAGTCCTGCAAGTGAAAGGGCAGCGCCGTGCCAGCTCCTGGCCCGCGCTGAGTGCTCGGGCCCGTGTCCCCCCATGGCTCCGTCAGGGCCAAGAGCTGGGGAAGGGCTGGAGCGGGGGAACCCCCACCCCTTGTGTGGGGTTCTTGCCTGGTCGGTGCTGGGCCCCCCAACCCAGCAGGGAGCAGAGCTGCGACAGGCTCGCTGTTGCTGTGACTCGGTTTCCCCACCAGCACCACGCTCCTGCTCGCAGCTGATCGTGGCCGGGTGAGGCCCCCCTGTGCCGCACCGGGGGCTGAAGCCGTTCATGCGGCTCTGCCCAGCGGGCAGTGCTGGGTCGGTCTGTGCGTGTGGCTGCAGGTCACAGACTCAGCTCTGCCATGCCCTGCACAAGGGGAAACTGAGGCACAGAGGAACACCGTGCCCATGGGTCACAGTGAGGATCACTGGGGATTGATTGGTGATGACGCTGAGCACTTGGGCAGCCCCAGAACACGACAGATCTCAGCCCTGGGGGGACATGGAGGCTCACATCTTCAGACATTGAGAGGCCCGGGGGAGAGCCCATCCAAGGACCTGCGTGTGCCATGGACAGCACCAGGAACGTGCTGGGGATGCTGCACGTTGCCCCACTTCCTCCCCTGCTGCTGAATTTACAGCAGGGATTAATGTTCGATCCCTTCCCTTTGCCCCCGGCTCATCATCTCCTGGGTGCTGCTGTTCCAGGTGGGCAGCTCCTGGCTGGGGCGATGCTCCCGCTGCCCTGAGCTGGCTGTGTCAGGGGTCTCTTCCCTCCTTCCACCCTTCCCTGGCATCACCTCCCTTCTCCCAGCCCTGAAATGAGGGAGAACCAGGTCCTGCTGCCCGCCTCAGGGCTCAGGAGGGAGCTGGATCTTGCCCTCAGCTCCTGATGCCTTTGGAAGCAGGAGGGTGAGTGTGAAGTGTGCAAAGCAGCTGCTGGCTTTAGTGTCTCTGCCTGCAAAGAGCTGTAGACCCACATCCCCTTCTGCCTCCTCGGGAATGACGGCTCAGTCCCCAAAAGCAACAAGTCTTGAACTCAAGCACAGGGCATCCATCTCCTGCCTTACAGCAGTGCCAGAGGCAGACATCCCCTTTGGAGTGCCCTCACCCCCTATGGCAGCGGTGGGAGGGATCTGGTGCTGCCTGGCCAGCAGGACACAGCCCTGGTGTGTGCTGGAGCTGTACCCGGGCAGCACCAGCACTGAGCACCCTCCCAGGTGATGCCACTCGCCAGCAGCACCGTACCCCGGAGCCCCCGGCACCTGCAGTGACGCATGAACCAACCTCCTGGTGACTGCAGCACGGGCAGTGCTTGAGGCCACCACTGGGCACCCCTGCTCGGAGCTGCTGCCTGCCAATGGCACTGGAGGGTTTCTCCTCCCAGCTCCGGGAAAAGCCTCTTCCCAGCCTGCTGAGGGACCTCAGGACAGGCAGAGCTCCCCCAGGCCAAGACTCGCTGCCCCAGAGCAGCCAGTGGCTGGCATTGCAGGACACAGCATCCTCCTCCCCTCATCTCACCTCTGCGGTGATGGACAGCCACGCCACTGCTTCCCTCCTTGCTGCCACCTATTTGGAGATCACTGGTTCTAGTGGGCTCAGAAGCTGACTTGCCCAAAGGCAGTACCCCACATACAGCCCTAGCCGAGCCCAAGCGCACGCAGGGAACCTCCTGTTCTAACCCATCTCTGTGCTCTGGGTTCCCAAAGGCTGCTCCATGCCTGAAGCTGCAGCTTGAGCCAACACCACCACATCTCACCTGATCGAAGTCTGCCCAAGCCTGCGGGACCTGCCGGCTCCAGCCACTGTCTGATGGTGCCAGGGGATCACTTCCCTCTGCTCAGCAGCTCCGCTGCGGTGTGGCTGAAGGCTGGATGCTCCCTGTGAGCTATCCTAGGGCCAGGGACATGTGTGACATCCCTGAGGAGCTGAAGGCTTGTTTTGGAGGCAAACCCACAAGTCAAGGAGGCTCAAGCCCTGCTATCATTAAGCAGCAGACTGAGCCATCAGTGGATTAATTTTATTATGCCATGATTGAGGCTGTTGCTTGGTTACAGCAGCCGGTCCCTGAGCCCATCCCTACTGCAGGAATTCCCCAGCATCACTTGTCTCAGTCTCCGGGGCATCCCAGAAGGACAGGACGTGCTACGGCCTCTCCATGCAGCAGGAAAGGGAAGCTGCAGGCAGCTGCAGGCAGAAGAGCCATCAGCCCCCTTGCCCCAGCCACCCCCTGCCTGCTCACTGCCCTCCCCTCAGCTCTGCCTGCTCCAGCTTTGCCTCTGCCGTGTGTTTGTCCAAACACCCGAGGTTCCAAGTCCTGCCGTCATTCTGTGTCCTGCTGAATGCTGGGCTGCACCCCAGTGCAGATGAGAGCATCCCTCTGCTCCGGAGGGTGCCTTCACCCATGTCTTGTTGCAGCAGCTGCAGCAAGTCACACAGCGGGTTGCCAAGAGACAGGAGCTGCTCAGTGTGACGCTGGCTCCCAGCGCAGGGATCCCTCCCTGCTCAAACACTGCGGGCGCAGCTCCAGTCATGTCTCCAATGAGCAGCACAGCCTCTGCTTTTCCCACTGGGACGCTACACACGGCGTTCCCAGAGCAGCGTCCTGGGGACGGGTCCCTTCTCCTCCCCGATGCCTGATGCCTGAGCGCATGGAGGCTGCTCCCCCTGCAGCAATTGCCGAGCAATCCCAGCTGCGAGGACACGGGGACCTCGGAGGTACCTCAGGGACTGACCATGAACGCTCCACCTTCAAGCTGGCACGGTGGAAGCCGAGGTGTAACCGCACTGTGGCTGAGGGGCCCGTGGATCTGGCGTGGAGGCAGAAGAGCAGCAGCCTCAAGGATGGGGTTCTCTACACTGCAGATAAACCTGGCCCTTCTCCCTCCTGCTGCCCTAAACCAAGCACAACCTCGTCCAACATCAGTTCTGGGTTCACCACAAGAACCCGCAGCTCCTCGCCCCTGTATTTCTTTTCTTTGGATGACTGATAAACACCAAAGCTACCACACTGGTACCTCTAGAGATGCTCACAGGGAACTATTTATATCCATGCGATCCTGCAGAAGCTTCCCCATAACAACAGGCACACACACGCTTTTTATATTTAGCTTATTCAAAGACTGGGCATGGGAGGGCCGAGCTCAGTCTGTTTCCTTCCCCCCTCACTTCTGCTTGCTGGCATGGGATTACACCTCATGCTGCAGTCCCAGCTGCGTTCAGCAATCCTGAAAAAGGGAGAAATCCAAGTCTAAAATGCACCTTTTTTTCCTGCTATTTCCTTGCACGCTCCGCTTCACTTCCAGGGTGGGATTGCTCTGGCCTTACTGCTGAAGCCAAAACACGGCATGCACCCTCCTGGAGCTCCAGTGCAAGTGAAGAGAGCTCCTGCATCTGCTTTTCTCTTTCAGAGGAGTATTTTGAACACAGTGACTCATCTCTTGTTTTCCTCTCAGCTCCTTGTGCTGACAAGGAACAGGAGCCACACGGAGTGTAAAGGCTCCTGCGGTGCTCAAATCTGGCCCAGGTGAAAAACAAACCAATGCCCACGTCGGTGCTTCCAGGGGGCTTAGAGCCTTCTGCTCACCAAGAGCTGCTCTCACAGGGAAGCAGAGCTGAGCTCCCTCCCTTCCACTGAGTGAGACAACAGCTCACAGGACTCTGGGGAAAGAATTCATGGGGTTTATGTTCACCTTTTGGGGTGTTTCAACCATTTTTAATTGAGTGCCCCATTCCATGAAGTGTAAGAACGTGAGCAGCGGCGTGCCCTTGTGTGCATGAGTCCTGGAGACCCGCAGCTCCTGCACCTAGGCAGACAGCCTTGTGGTGGAGAAGAAGATGTCAGAGGCAGTTGTACAACAGAGCTTTATAGTCAGGATGGACTGTACCAGGCTTTTTCGATGCAAAATGGAACATGACCCAAAACCTTCACATAACAGAAGTGCTCTCAGGAACGAAGCCAGCTGAGGCTCCAGCTCCTGCCTGACCTTTTGCAACCCAGTCACATCCCAATCCCCTTTTATGTCCCCAGACGTGCAAAATTTGAACTGTCCCATGCAATTTCCCTACAGTGTCATGTGAAATATAATGGTCAGAGAAGTAAGCAAATGCTCATGGCAAACAGATGTGAATGATACACTGCTCATGCAGCAAAAAACCCAGTTTGTTTTATAGGGAGAGTTACAAGTGCATTTTGGAGGCTGGGAGGAAGGAAAAAGAATAACGGAGCAGTGAACTGCTTGCTGGTCAAGACAGCTCTGGAATGGATCATGGGTCTAACGGACACCTTGCTTTACAGGGATGTAGAAGGAAAACTCAGTTTGAATTCGATGGCTGACATTTTACAACAAAAAGGTGATGGTGGGAACAAAACCAAACCTCAAATCAACCTGCAAGCAACAGGGTCATGGAATGCACAGTACCTGGAGGGAGCTTCACCGCCTGAGCTGTGAAAGGGACACTGGAACCAGACCAAAAGGGGTGCAGAGAAATCACAAGCTCCATCAAAGACAGGGGCAGCTCACTGGGACACAGGCGAGTGTGAAGGGCCTGCAGAGCCCATTCAGTGGCTCCCATGGCTGCTGAGCCGTGGGTATCAACCCATTGGTTTGGGTTCAAAGCAGAGACTACGGCTTCCCACAGGCAGGGGCTCGGAGGATGCTCTCCACTTGCAGGGGAAGGCAGCACGCAGGTGGCTGGAGGCTGGGCCCAGGGCACGCGGCTGTAGGATGGACAGGCGCTGGCCCAGGACAGACACTGGCTGGGCTGCAGTGCTTGTCCCTCAGCATAGAGGCAGCCAGGGTTTTACAGCAACACTGTAAGATGCCTGAGAAGCATACGCCTTGCCATGCTAACACCTCCCTGGAGACAGTTCTGAAGCTCTGGATATCTTCATTTTCACATGAGAGTCATGTCCCTGAGAGGTACTGAAGGGAGGGGATTTTAGTGTATGCAAATCCAAGGGTGGGAAATGCAGAAAAGCACTGATTCATCTCTCTCTTTTTCAGGTTAGCTTTGCACTTTGCATTGTTTTCCCAAACTGCATAGCAGCTTACGTGTAGTGTCTGAGACACTGGGGCCACGGAAATCAAAGGGGCTTCACGAATGCCAACAGCAGCATCAGTGAGTGCTGATTAAGCTGCTGTGCAGAAAGGTCCTGTTCAAAGGACTCCGAAAATCCCACTCGCTCTCCCTCGCTCTGGCCCTGTGGCTGCTGTGTGCACCACCATAGCATGATCTGCTCCATTTAAAGCTCACCAACTGCTGGGTGGAGCAATGGCCAACACCACCTTTCTCATTACAAAAATAGGAAGGACAGAAAGTTAAAGACTTGAGACAGGCGAGCGCGATGCATTCATGCGGCATGTTTTGTTGCACTCCTCTTAACAAGACAGGAATTTCAGGTGTGCAGGAGTAGAATATAGCTGGGGCAGAGCAGGCAGCAGGTCCCCTTCTCCTCCCACACCTGCCAGCTTCCCACAGGGCATCTCTGGAAGGAGAAAAACAACAGCCTGGAAGCGGGCCTGGGAGCTGTGCCCTGAACCATCCCCTTACTCAAGTACATCTCAGCTGGATTTGCTTTGTGTAAGGAACGCACCAGAACAGCGCCCGCAGATGTGAAGCTTTTGTTTTGCCAGCTCTGGTTTCAGAGAACATTGGGCAAACAGCCAAAGCTTCACAGATCTGTACCCGTCCTGGTGTGACTCCTATGGAAAGATGGAGACAGCACGACTGGGAGTCTGCTGCGCAGCAGCCACCTACAGCTCCTCATAGTCCCCACCTCCTCCAGGCTTGCTCATGCTGGCTCCTCCTCCTCCCAGGAAAGCCTCAAGTTCATCTATCTCGCTGCTTTTCTCCTTGCTCTTCTTTTTCTTTTTCTTCTTCTCCTCTTTGTTCTCCTCCTTCTCTTTGCTTTTCTTGTGTTTACTCTTCTTTTTTGCAGATTTCTCTTCCTCCTGCAAAAGGAGAGCATTTTCATTAGCAAATCCTCTGAGCATGCCAGTAACCAGCATACCTCACCCTGGAACTTGGCTCTGATGGGAACCTGACTTAGGGTGAAGCATCTACTACCAGGGCTGGCTTGGAGTTCATTCCAGAAGACCCTTCTGCGAGTTTGGACAGAAGAGAGCAAAGACCATCTGGTTTATACATAATAGTGGTCTGTCAGGCTGTTTGTGCCCGACGACACCACAGTATTGGACAGGCAGAAATGCCAAAGACAAAGCCTCCTGCAGACTCCCCTCACTGCCTCTGAGGCACCCCTCTGCTTGGAGAAAGCCATGGTGCTCTCAATGGACTCAGCACAGCAGAGATGCATGGCTCCGTTTAACCCTGTATTTTACAAAGTCACACATTCCCTGCTTAAAATTCAGCTCTTCTAGAAGCTTGTTTTTAGAGCCTGGGAAGCACAGGTCTGGTTGTAGGATGGGAGAATGGAAGGAAGTCTGGCAGGCGCAGAGTGCACTGTGGAAGGCCACCCCCCTCCTTGAGCAGTAGATAATATGGCAGATCAGCTCTGAGGAATCCAACAGTACCTCTTTGCTTTTCTTTTTCTTCTTCTTTTTCTCCTTTTGTTTATCTGTTCAGACAGAAAAAACCACAAACAATACTGTTTTTAATCAACTGAACCAGAAGAGAAGCAATTTTGCCCTGTCCTGATTCCTGAGACTCATAGAATCTTGGGATGATTATGGGACTGTGCTTCCGGGAGTTCAGCTAGTGATGGGAGAACCATTCAGGCCACAGCATCAGCAGTGGGAGGGCCATGACAGGCCAGCAGTCACTGTGTATGGAAATCTTATCAGCACGAGGCCAAAGTGTCAGTGCTGCAGCCCTCCTCTACAGGGTGGCTACTTTCACAGTATTAAATGAATCTCAGTGTTCATCACTGTCAAAACATTTGTCTCAGGTTACTGTGAGTGATGACCTGGCTGCTGCTTTGACTGCTGACTGTCCACTGCCTTTGCACAAACCCCCCTTGATCAGGAGAGTATTTACTTGGCTGATACACAGGAGGCTTTATAACTGTACCACATTTCACATGTGGCATTAGTCTGTCATCTGTCAGTCTTACCTACATACTCTTTTTTACTCAGTTGATCTGTAAATAGAAGTCAGCCCTGGAGAAGCCTAACTGCTGCTAAAGCTCCAACTCACTGATGCAAAGATAGGCTTTTATATTTATTTGAGAAAGAGGAGATAGAAGGAACCCACACTGAATTATTAAAGATGCTAAACTGAAGTTCAATTATTGACCTGGACCTCTGCAGATGCACTTCCAGCTATTTCAAGCTGCACTGTTCAGTAAGTCAAAACTCAAGCTGATGAAGCCACCACAGCCTGTGGCACCTCGCTTTACTTTTGGAATAGTTATTCAAAAAGGTTTCTCTCTGGTGCTGCTTACAGCTTTGTTCCCCCACTTAAGTCTTTAACTTCTCATCTTCTGTGGTGACATCAGAGGCAGATCTATAGGAAGTTGCTTTGCAGTAATGCCAAGACAGCAGAAAGTATTTCTGTGGGTAAGAGTTGTACCCTCAGGGGATGGGGAGGGCAGGAAAGTCTGAGGAATGCCTGTGATCCGGTTGTGATCAAAACCCCACCTCGCCCTTCCCAAAAATAGAAGAGCAAATTGGCAAGGAATATCAGAGCATCTTGCTGAAGTTGATCCAAATCTTTGAGGGGGTGGACACTGTGGTGCTGAGCACCACTTCCCAGGCAGGCAGTGTAAAGCAGGAAGCCATGCAGAAGCAGCTTGTGAAGGATGTGCTCTGCTTCCAGCTGGGACCAAAATAGTCCATGGTGGTTGCTATGGATAAGCCAAGTTCCCCTGCTCCCCATGGGGAAAAACTAAGATAAAGGTATTTGTGCTGTGTTAAACCCCATTACAGACTCACACGAGCAACTGTATGACCCTACAGGCTATTTTATTTAGTGCAAATTGGTTTCCTTACACCCTGGAACCATTCTGGATAAAACACAAGCCTGACAAGCAAAACCAGGAAGAGCGGAAATAAGGGGTGACCTTTACCTTCCTCACTGCTCTCCTTGGGACCAGCTTCTTCCAAACCCAAACCAAAGAGATCTGAGTCGTTTTTCAGTTTAAAGGAGTGGACTGTTGCTTTCACAGCCTGGGGTGGCTTTGCCAATGAGGTATCATCATCTGATAGTTCAGACAGATCTTCCCGGACTGGGAATTCATCCTGGAGACAAGAAGAGGCAGACAACACCCACAGGTTTTCAACCCAAATCTCTCAGCATTTTGCACACAAGATATCGGATGTCAGCAGGCAGGGAGGAGGGAAGGAAATGGCAGCTGAACCGAGCTGTTACTGCCTGGAAATCAATGCTCCTGATCTCATAAGCTCTATCTATTTCTTGGCTTGGTAAAACGCCTCAGTAGCACTGGTACTGGGCAGTGTGCTCTGGCAATGTAACATTCCTGCTACCAAAATCTAATTCCTGACGTAAAGGCATTAAATGAGACCTTCAACTGTGTTAGCTTGACAGCAGCAGCCTCTAACTGCCCTGGAGAGGCACCTCAAATCAAATCTTATGGGCCGAGAACTCGCCTCCAGACCTAACAGACAAAACCTTGTTGCTGTGTAGCTCTGTGGGGTCTCCTGAATGAGAGGCAACCTGCAATAGGGCCAAGGACATGGTGTGTTTGTAAAGTATCTCCCCTCATCGAGTCAAAAGGGAATGTGCTTCCAGGGTACACTTGCCTCTTCAGTGTGGGCTAAATAAATAGGATGTTGCAGAGACAGGATATCACCCAAAAATCCTCTGTCCTGGCATGATGGGGATGGAAATGGAGTTTAACGATCTGGTGATTCCTGCCAACTGATCCTCTCCAGAATTCATTAACCACCCTTTCTTTCTAACCTCCATACTGCCCAAACACAGCCTTGCTCTGCTGCTGGTCTGGGCAATGCTCCTTCCTCCCTGCTGATGGTGGTATTTTACTGCTCTGCCTGACCAGAAACTCTTGTAGGTGTCAAGCATTCACACGCTGTGGGGCATCTCCCTGACACTGCTGCAATGGCAAAGCTCCCTCAACAGATCCTGTTTTCGTCACTGCATATGAAGAGAATTAAACTTGTTCCAAATACTTTTCCTTTCACATTAAAGTGCCAAGAAAAGTAGGCACTGGCAATGCAAAACGAATGGAAAACTACTTAATAAACAGCACAACACATAGGCAAGGGTGAAGAAACTGGGACAACCATCCTTTCTGCAGGACTCTGGAATGATGCAAACACATCCAACACTCCTGAACACCCCAGACGCGAGGAGTCCCATCTCAAACCATGGTCAGCACTTTCTAGGGATTGCTTTGCTGTCTGTGAGTACAGATCACTGAAAGCAGGGATATCTCCAGCCATAGAAGCAGCAAGTTCCTATCAGCCCAGAGAATATACTTGTGCTTTCTCCATCTGTAACACCGAATTGGTGCAGAGAGGACTTCTGCTGCACCATGCCTTTGAGCAGCTGCCCACATGCTGAACGTCACAGAGACATTACAGCCAACCTGGCTACACTGGAAACTCCTTCCCAGATTTTCCTACTTCAAGAAGCTTTGACAAACAATTCATGTTACAGCCTTGTGATTGCTGTAGGGAGCTCACCCTCTGGCACATACACACTTCTACATGTTAAACCTTGGGTGAAAACCCATTAGAGCTTTGTATTTTATACCTTGCACACTGCTGGACTGACACTACTTTGGCCCTACTGAGAATAAACAGCATATTAAAACCTTAAGCACAAACCTTGTTGCCATGTGGCTTCAACAGTCCCACTGGATTTGAGCTTACATCAATCTCTACAGGTTACTTAGCACCTGAGATGCTGTGAGCGCCACTGAGAGATGGGGGAGCAGATGAAAGCTCTGCTCATGAGATGCCTCAACACTCCAAGTTCAGCTTGACAGCAGCACACAGCAATTCATGCATGTTATTTACCGTTTTCTTCTTCTGGCTGTCGGAATCCTCACTTTCAAAGTCTGGGTCATCCATAACAAATGAGAGCATCTGAGTAGCTATTGGTCCCTCTTGATCACTGTCAGACTCCTCAGGCTTTTCCTCCTTGACCACTTTCTGCTTGAGAGTGTGTCCTTTGCTTTGGGAAGTGGTCTTTGGGGCTTGCACTGCTGCTGGAGTTGCAGCAGCAGCAGCTGGCAGGCTGGTGTGGACCTTGCTGCTGCTGTTTCTTTCAGACCCAGAACGCGGAGGTAAAGTATCAGGAGGCTTCGGGTCCATTGCTTTGGTCAAAACGGCTTCACTCTGTGGTTTCAGAGGATTTCTGGAAGACCTGAGAAGAAAGAAACAAGTTGTCAGGGCCTGTCCACCCCCATCCCATGAAGCAAAGCAGAGTGACTAATTAGTAACTGAGCCTGCCTCAGGGCTGCATCTCCACAGCAGAGGTAGTTCATCCTAAGGGGGCGGCTGGTCAAACACATACCACTCAGGCTGAAAATAGCCCTCAAGTCACTGTGGATGCTGCTGCAGAGGTTGCCTGCACCAGCTGGCCCATGCCTATCACATACAGGATGTGGTATGCAGAGAACACGATCCAGTTCACTGTTCTCTTGCACAGGTGTGGTGAAGGACTTCCACTCCCTTCACAAGGCTCGACTCCTCTGTCCTCCTCATTCAGCTATGAACAGATATTGAGGTGCTCAGTTCCAGCCTCTGTTCAAACTGGAGGAAAAGCCTGGGCCATTCCCAAGCAGAAATGTTCCAGTGACAGGAGCACAGTGCTCAAGGGCACACTGCCTAGGTGTGGTGCAGCAAACACTGCACAGAACAGGCCCAGCTAAAGAAAACACAGCCCAGCTTACAGCTGAAGGCACAGACACCAAGATTCCCAAAGGATGCCCAGAAGCCAGTGGCAGGACCGAAGAGAGGCCCCTTTGCCAGCACAATCCCATGCTTCAGCCTGTGCTTTGTACCTTTTTTTTTCCTGCTCTGTGTTGATGTCTTCGTTAGGTGTGGGTACGACCTTAGAGTCCTTCACCTCTTCTTCCTCTTCCTCACTGGAGAGGGTGATGTTCTTGCTTGGCACCCGTTCTGCTGCCAGGACGGGTCTGCTGGGGATCTTGTCATCCAGATCCAGGTCATCTTGGAAGCCTGCCACCATGGGGTTCCCCCCAGGGGCCTCTCCATCGCTGCAGAATAGGCAAGGATCAGACACAGCACCCCAGGACGTGCTGGCACAGACAGATCTCCCCTGGAAAGCAGACTGCCGCTTGCCTGGCTTTTCCAGCCAACTGCATGTCCACATCCTTCAGCCCAGGGCAGTGACACTGCACCACCCAGCCACTGGCCCTTCAGACCTGATCTGCATGAGCTGCAGCCATGGCACAAACCCTCTACAAAATGGGCCACAACTGGATGTGTCAAAGAGGGGCTGGAAAAGCTGAGCTTCAGAGCTGCCCACTGCTCCAGCTCTACTGGGAGATGTCTGGTCCAACATGCAAGGATCAGTCAATCAAACCATGGGAACTGCCTGCCTTAAAGCCCACAGCCTGTAATTAAACCTGATCAGACACTGCCACTCCTGGAGAATTCTCTTGCAGCTATTAGATTGCTGGGTTTATTTCTGTGTCTCTTGTGCTCCCTGAAGCAGGCAGGTACCCGCAACCACAACCAGGCTTTGACATTCCCCAAATTAAATTCACCTAAGGACACACTTTCAGAGCTGAGAGTCTGTCAGGCTCCCTGCATGCAACACGGTTACGTGCTCAGAGGCAGACTGATAAAGAGCTTTGCAGCTGAAATTACCAGCTGAGGATTCTTGTCTCAATGTCCCCAAGACTCAGCAACTTTAATACTTTCAGAAGGATTTGCTCATGTCAGGAATACAGATGTTTTTCCCAGCCTCAGCAGATGAGACTTTGCATCACCTTTCCTCAGTCTACTTGCTTTATGTGCAGCAGAGACCCAGCTCCTTCTGACAACCCACACAAGAGTCACTGTCCTTTTAATGACTTGATCTGGATTGTACAAACACAGCTTCATTTGTACACAGACACCAAAAACCGAGATGATAGCTTGGACCACATCCCATTTTAGAGGCACAAAATGAGTCATCAAAACCTAAAATCCTTTATCTGGATGAAAAGTGCTGCTCCCAGTCACTAGCACACAGCCAGCACTGGAAGAGGCAGTGGAGGATGATGTGCTGATGGGATGAGAAATGCTGAGGCCTGAACACAGTCCAGATGATTGTTATTACTCAGCCTGGATCTTCTTATGGCCAGTTACTGGTTTACAGGTTAGTTTTAAAGAATTAATACATCTGCCACCAGGTAATGTTGTTATTTGTGACATCTGGGACACCACATTTATAACAACCAGCAGAGCACATTGACAGTGATTACAACCAATGCTTGTTAGGTCAGTGCTTGGATCAGGGCTAACAGCCTCTCTCTCCTTCTGCTTTTGGTGCAGCTCCCCCTGCTCCCAGCTAAGCAGAGACAGGCTGCTGAAGAGCCCCTTCATAAAACACTGCTGCTCCCATTCTGAGCCAGACAGGAGGCACACAGCCAGTCCCACACAAAGGAGGAAAGAAACTGGTGCTCAAAGCAGCAGCCAAGGCTGGAGGAATGACACGTGAGTGATTTCTGTGGTCTGCAGAGCACTGGTACGGTTCCTCTGGAAATGTGCTGGAAAGTAAATGGATTGTGTCCTAAAAATGGCAGGATGTTATTCTGAACTGGTGACACTGCATTTCTCTAACACTGCACTGCTCCATTAAGCACTGGGACTCTTCAGAGATTGCTGCCACTGTCCTTCTACCACATACCATATGAGATCTGCAGCCTGTAAAGCATGCCCAGTCTGAACAGGATGTCCGTGTGTGCTCACACCCGCACAAAGTGGATCACCTCCCCTTGCAGGGAATGCACTGCCTCAATCTCCAACTCACACGCAAAGTGTGGAGTGACAGCTTTAGAGCAAAGCCACAGAGTGAGCACCCCTCAGAAAAAACACTGCTGCACTATGAACAATGCAGAATTAGTACCAGGTTGTGGTCCTAAGGCTCCAGCTGGAAGGAATCCAGAGCACGCAAACCCAACCACATTGCACCACTCTCTCCAATGCCTTTTGTGGTGCCAAGCCTGTGTTAGTGTTAAGCCAACGTGTTTGCAGCTGCAGGTACCCACCAAAAATGCCTGGGCTTGCCAAGGCCTGTGGCTGAACTACTGATCAAGAGCATGCCGGGGTCTCCATCATGCTGGTGATGGAACAAACCCTGCTGCAACACGAGTGCATGGTCCCAGACCTGAAAGGACTGTGTTCCACCTGCCCTGTCATGTGGCCACAGAGCCAGCAGGATCCTCTCGGCACCTCAGGTTTTGGGGCTAGAGAACAAGGGAAAACCCAAACCCTAAAGCAGCAGGTAAAGTGAGGCAATCACACACTGCAGGACGAGCTGCCTGGCTGTATTCTAGGAGATGGAGGTCTCCTGTTGTGAACTGGTGTCCTCAGCTTCTCTCACTTGGTCTAGTGCAGCAAGGTACCAATAGAGTGATTCTCAAAACAAAACCAGCTGCCATTAAAGCAAAGAACCAGCTCAAAGCTCTTCAGATGTAAGAAGGACTTACCCATGGCTAAGATAAACATCTAGTGATGCTGAGAAGACAGATGAAGAATCCTGTAAGCACAACCTTGCTTGCAGACATCTACAGCCCATCCATGGACCTCAGCCAGCCTGACTCAGCAGCAGTGAAGAGGGGAGCCCCTGGAGCCAGATTAGCTCCTCCAATGCAGCCACATACCCACTGGCTCAGGGGATCAAACTGAAGAGCACCAAATTAGGTTCCTGAACAGCAAACCAGCAGCTGGAACTGCCTTCCTAATGAGCTGATGAAGGAACTGATTTTGAGAGCTCTCTTTACTGCAAGCTAGAGAACCATAACACACCATTAAACAAAACACAGGACTCCATCCATCTCTGTAGATCTGTGCTGGGATTTAGTTATAGCAGCTCCAAGAGATGTCAATAAATGCTGAAAGTCTCAGCAGCTGCTCAATCTTTGGGCAAGAGTAGCCTCGTCCCACAGGCAGGAGCACATTCCCTCACTGACAGAATGCTTGAGAAACAAAGAAGTGCTTTTTTTATAACATTACTGCTCCATGTCAACTCCTGCTCCATTGTTTAGAGATGTTATGGAGCAGGGAATGGGAGAAGTTCACTGGGCATCACTGTAAACAAACCTCCAATGTCAACAAGATGGATGGGAAATCCCAGACTTCCAAATCTCTTTCCGAAGCTCAGAAACAAGTTCTTACACATGGAAGCAAGCCCAGGCCTGACACGAGGCAGCAGTTCAGTCACAAAGCAAAACACCTTGCTTCTAACAGGAGAACAAGACCCTCTCCTCTCCCCAAGGAGTCACCTCTATGTCAATGACCAGTGCAATGCATGGAGCTCTGCCTGGGGATGGCCGAGGGAACTGGGAGCGTATGGGACAGGATTAAAGACAGGACAGGTAAAGGTGACACCATAGTGTCTGGAAACTGATTGAATGACAGAGCCCGGAGTATGGTGATCAGCAACACAAAGTCTAGCTGGAGGCCAGTAACTTGCAGTGTGCAGCAGGGATGAATAAGGGGCCCAGTCGTGTTTATCATCTTCATTAATGATGTGGCTGATGGGGCAGTGTATACCCTCAGCAGATGACCTCAAACTAGGAGCAGTGACTGGTACACCAGAGGGGCACCGTGCCACCAGAGGGACCTCACCAGGGTGGAGAAATGGGCTCCAGGAACTCCCTGCAGTTCAGCCAGGAGGCTGAACTGGGAGCTCCCAGCAGCTGGGGAAGTCCTGCTCCTGGGAAGGAACAACCCCGTGCATCAAGACATGCTGAGGGGAACTCTGCTGGAAAGCAGCTTGGGAGAAGAGGGGCTGGGGGTCTTGTTGGGCATCAGGTTGAACACAAGTCAGCAGGGTGCCACTGCTGCAATGAAGGCCAAGAGTATCCTGGGCTGCATTAGGCACAGTATCACCCCAGGTCAAGAGAGGTGATCCCTGCCCTCTGCCCAGCAGTGGTGAGGCCACACCTGGAGTGCTGTGTCAAGTTCTGGGTGCTCCTCAGTATGTGAAATGTAGGCCTGGACTGGAGAGAGCCCAACAGAGGGCCATGAAGATTATGAAGTGACTGGAGCAGCTCTCACATGAGGAAAGGCTCTCTCATGTGAGAGCTGGGACTGCTTAGCCCAGAGAAGAGACGGCTTGAGGGGGACCTTACAAATGTACTTCAATACCTGAAGGAGGGTGCAAGAAGATGGAGCCAGGTTCCTTGCAGTGCTGCCCAATGATGGGGCAAGTCTAGGAGCACAAACTGAAACACAGGAGGTCCATATGAAAATCAGGAAACACCTTTTCCACTGTGAGGGTGACTTAGCACTGGCACAGGCTGCCATCATCCATGGAGATCCTGAAAAGCCATCTGGAATGGTCCTGGGTGGCCCTGGCTGAGCAGGATGACTCCAAAGGAGCTTTCCAACCTCAACCTGGCTGTGATTATGTGACTGTAATTGTCTCTGCTGCACATGTGCAATGCATAGAGCACTAAGACACTCACACATGAGCTAACTGCAAGGCTCTTGCTTACAGACAGCAAGGCAATTCCTCTTACTTGGGTAAGAGAAGTAACCGCACAACTTCTCAAAACAGCTCATCCTTCTGCCACATCTTCAATGGCACTTGGATCCATTTGGAGTGTACACGTGGTTACAGCACACCCACAAAAACTGCTGGCAAGCTGAGTGAGCTGAACACTCAGGTATCTGCTTAAAAGCAATCAGGAGACATGAACACATCTCTCTAGTATGCTCTTAGGCTTCCAGTATTTCATTTTTAAACCCAGTAAAGCCTCCAATGGGTTTGGGTGGCTTCACAGCCACTTCTGTGTTCTTTAGATCAAAGATAAATATCTGCAGCAGCAGATTTTGTTGCAACTACAACAACCCACTCCCTGCAGTAGAAGCTGGTTTAGAGGTGCTGCTTACAGAACTCTTATGTTGCTCCTGGGCATCACGGGGCTGCAATTGCCATCCTGAAAGAAATCAGTTATTGCAGGTGATGGTCAGAACTGTGTCTATAGCTCTGAATTTCAGTATATCTGGCTTATTGTTGCTGGCCTTTTTTAGCAAGAAACAGAACGTAAAATTGCCAGACCACTATGAAAACTGTGCAAGCTACACAAGAAACCAGAGGAAGACAAGGGGTACCAAGCTGCAGAGAAACAAGATGACTGAATTAGCAGGGATGTGCTGCATGGACTTCTCCTAGGGAAATAGAGCTGTTCTAACTGCAGATGGTTACAACAGAGGTGTCGTCAAAGAATGAAGCTGTGAACAAGCATTCTCTCTGTGCTCTGCAAAACCCCAAAGGTGTCTCATTTTTTGTCCCCACCAGCTCATAGTCACTGGAAGTTCCCAGACTGGAGAGAGAAGGCATGAGGGCATCACAGCAGCCAAGAATGTGACACCTCTCGAACCACGGAGCAGGGTTCCTGCACCACTGTTCAAGCTGTTTGGTTTAACATCTATTTGCTTCCAGCCACTGATGTGCTGGAGAAGTTGAAGCTTTGTTAAAGATTCAGCCTCCCACCCACAGCCAGAGCTGCAGCAAAGCCCAGGCAGGTCAGGCTTGGCTCCCTGCATGTCCTTGTTAATCACAGCACAGCACTGGCACTCAGCTGCAGCCAGAGCAGCCCGGCAGCTCCCAGCAGCTCCCGGCAGCCACCACCGGGGGTTTTCTTCCCTCCTTTTCTTTTCCTTTTATTTTCTAATACAGCATCCACGTGTTTCAGCACCACCTGGGATGCTGATTCAGGCTGACCTGCAGGAGACAGACACCGAGCCTCATACATAGCACTCATTTAAGTCGTTCTGGTTGAAACAGAGAACCATGAATCACGTCAAAGACAGCAAAAGATGCAGAATCCTTCAGGTTCACAGATGAGCTGTATCAGCGTTTAAAGACTCCCCTGCTTAATCCACTGTGATGACAAGAGGCATGAGGCAAGCTCCATTCTCAGCCGACGGATGCAGATCCTGTGGGACACTTAAGTCACCTTTAAAGTGCCAGTCTCCTT
Organism: Loriculus beryllinus; assembly: GCA_039877255.1. NCBI lineage: Eukaryota > Metazoa > Chordata > Aves > Psittaciformes > Psittacidae > Loriculus > Loriculus beryllinus. Next base: position 291 of record JBCJKH010010324.1, on the reverse strand, counting down.
TCAGACTGCTCATGGCACATCCTTGTGTCAAGGCAGCTCAGACACAATCCCTTTTCTTTCCTTGTTTTTTTTTTTTTTAAAAAAAAAAACCCATGTCAGGAAAAGCTAAAAAAACCCCCCAAAAAAACATAACAACAAACCAAAGAAAACAGAATATCCAGCTTAGAGCAGAGCCAGCCCAGACTGGCTTGGGCTGAAGGGACCTTAAATCTCCTCCAGTTCCAACTCCTGCCACGGGCAGGGACCCCTTCCACTGGAGCAGCTTGCTCCAAGCCCCTGTGTCCAACCTGG
>JBCJKH010010323.1:0-13748 GCA_039877255.1 Loriculus beryllinus | reverse complement strand
GGGGTCCCTGCCCATGGCAGGGGTTGGAGCTGGGTGAGCTTTAAGGTCCCTTCCAACCCAAACCAGGTTGGGATTCTATGATACCAGCCTGCCTTAGAAAGAGGAACATGTCCAGAGGACATGGCCACTCGCACCCGTGTGATAGACTGAAATGAAAATCATCTGCAGGTATGAAAGCTGTGAATTAGTTTAATGAGCTGCGGTCAAAATAAATCCAAGCTGATGTAGTTCGTTGGTGAGGCCTTTCCATCTAAGGGATTTTGCTGTCTGCTTCAACAAGGAAACCAGATCACCTGTAGTAAAGCAGTATGGGATGTGTAGTTCAGTGCCTCCTGAAGCCCACAGCTCCATGTTGTCTAGTCAAGAGCATCCTCTGGCCATGTTTCAGTACTCCACCATCAGAGGCTGGCTCACAGGCCAGGTTTTGGCCATCGATACGTGTTTATCTCTGTGACACAGGATGGGCTTTGTCCGGAGTCAAAGGGAGCATTTATTTCTCTTTTGAGCTTGCAGTCACCCATAAGAAAGGTACTTTGCATTTAGCCACAGGTTTATGAGCCTCCGCTGCTCTGCTTGGTGGGACCTGCAGCCCTTGGCCAGCTCAGGGGAATAGTGCAGATGATGGAGCACATTTAAGGGAGTTTCTGTTCCTGAAAGTTGTTACACTAGGCAAAGGATTTGGACCTGAATGAAAGTGGTGGATCTAATTTTAGACAGTACCTATGAATGAAACTTGAAACGAGCTGTTCAGGAAATACCTTCTTCTGCACCAGTGCCAAGGAGAGTATGAGATTTAAGGCTAAATTTGCCAGTGCCTATGAACAGGTTACTGTGAGGATGTTTTTCCTGCTTTCAACTAAATCATAAGTCTTAATGTCTTCATGTATGCCTGCGTCCTTCTGCAAAAGCTGCAGATGTTTCACCTTCAGGGAGTGAGAGCCTGCTCTGCCCTGTGTTACCTTTTGATGCATGGCTGTGACGTGTTTGTCTGGGGATGGTCAAAAGTGAGTGGCATGGAGGAGAGGATTTTGAGCAAACTGGAAGCCGGTCCCAGGGCTTTTGCCCAGATGAGCAGCCACGTTGGCTTTCGAGAGGCCAGATCTCTTTCGGTTATGCTTTGTTGTGTATAGTCCAAACATTCCTCTCCTCGTTACAAAGACAGAAGGGAAAGTTGCCCCTCCAGATACGGAGCAGGCATCCTGCCCCTGTCCCACACAGCTTTTCATGTCTGTAATTTGGAACTCTGGGTTCCTACAGGTTTAGCTGAGAGACAAATCAGCAAAATAGCTCCTTACTTTCCTGTCCAGTCTTTGCAGACAGCCACCAAGTTATAGGCACCTTTTGGAATACGTAGATTATGAACAGCCAGAGAAGCAGTAAAAATAGGAAATAATTGCTAACAACAGCATATCAGGAGGTCTAAACTACACCACTTCACCAAGGATCAATTTGCAGGTATTGTAAGCCAACTGCTCCTTATCTAACCTTTAACAAGCTTCACAGCAGGCAGCAATGGAAACTTTAGTTAGTAAAACACAGAAACATTTTGCAATGCTTTTTTGTTCTTTATCTGAATAATTTGTGTCTTTCTGTTCTGGTTCTGGGGCTGTTGATGTCTCTTGGTTCAGTGATGTGAGTTTTGTTTAGCAGATGGTTCACACCACAAAAACTTCGCTTACAAAATGTTAGATTTATACTTAAAGAAATCTCAGCTGAGATGTTCATAGCCTGTAATATATCTGATAAAAGGCACTAATGAAAAGATAACAAGGTACCTATGAACTTCCTCATTACCCTCTGTGGAAACTACCTGAGTAATCTGTTTGTACTAAATCTGGTAGGATTTCTTGGTTACCAAGAGTTCTAGGCCAGGCAGCCCACATTGGGCAAGTAAAATAGTGTGAGGTGGGTGGGAATGTAAAGTTTTGGGTTTGCCTTTAAGAGGTATCTTCTGCTTCCTATCTCATTGACAGCATGAAGTTTGCAGGGAGGAGACATCAAAACTCTGGTTAACCTACTGCTGTTCACTCTCAGGTCTGTCCCACTGACCAGAGACTTTCATTTAGGTTCCCTGTTTTCAGTGTCTAAAGAAAGCTGGCAGCACTGTGCAGGGAGCTCACTGCTTTCCACAGAGCTCCTGGTATGATGCTCCAAGCTCATCATGTGCTGGATGCACACGCCAACCTGTGAGACAGGCACCAGCTGCCTGCACAGCTCTCACCCAAGCTTTGCTGCCTGCAAGTATTCCTGCTACCCAAGGGTAGCCTGGGGGTGTTTGTGAGTATCTAAAAAGCACTTGTCTCTTCCTGCTTTTCTCCTGCTGCTGCAGTGGTTTTGCAGGGCTGGTTGTCCTCGGGGCCGCTGGTGGGGCTCACATTGCAGCTGGGAGAGGCTCCAAAGTGGAATGGCAGCCACCCATTGAGGGGCACGTGGCCATGCCAGGGCTTCTCTAGATGTTAGCTACAGAAGTGTTTTCAGCTGTGCTGACAGTCTTGGAATCTTCTCTCTCTGGAGGTAGGACAGAGCCAAAACTGAGGACTGGTGGAGAAGAGAGCAGTGATGTGGGTCAGGTCTCTGGGCCGAGTCAGGATGAATTCTGTGAAGTTGTGTTGATTTATACAGTGAGAGGATCTAATGCTCTCAGGGATCATCAAATGAAAAGCACGCTGTAAAAAAATATGTGTGATGATGGTGATTACATTTCCAAAGGGTTCTGTTTGTCTGCTTCTGCTCTTTCTGTTTCACAGCATCCTTTTGGCTTTGTGTCTCATCCCTCAGTCATGATCTATTTTATATCTCAACAAATCTTCCTGGCAAAGCTCTAATACCCCCTGATTACAGTACAGATAGGAAGGAGAGAGATCAGATACATTACTTGTATTTGTAAGTAGTAAATGCCTGTCTATCTTACATTTCTGCTTGATTTATTGCCCTGTGCCTTTTCTGAACATACATATGGAAAGCTGTATTGCCAGAAGACTTCTGGGTCACTTAAAGAGATGATGGAATTCTTATAAATAGACAGAAAGACTTTTCCCCCAATTTGCTAGGAATATATTGTAACCCAAAGAACTGAGTGAAAGGCAGGAGTGAACCTGCTCAGATAAGTAAGAAAACTTCAACCTTGAATCTGTGTCAGCTGCATGGAAGGAACTTGGGCAGCTGCCAAGGTTAGGAAATATGTAGATATTTGCACAGAACCTTGGTCCTGTTGAAGGCACAGGCAGTTATTGATTAATGTCAGTGGAGTGAAGATTTCACTTGGGCTCTTTTCCCTTCTCCTGTCCAGGCCAGACCGATATTGCAAAAGCAGTTCCTTGTCTAAGCACCTACTCCTGTGAGTGGTTAAGCAGCTCTTGGGAAGAGTTGACCTTGCTTCACTCCGAACTGAAATAGAGCAGCCGAAAGCATCCAGCCCTTCATAGCTCTGACAAATTTAGCAGACTGGACCCAGTTGCTTCACTGAAGGCATTTGAGATGCTGAGATTTAAACTGGGATTTCCACAAGACGTTTGGAGAGGCATGCATCTGTGATGTCCAGACTTGATAGGAATGACATGCATCCCTTGAGTTCTGTTGAGATCACACTTTTCTGTTATTAAGTAAAAACAAACTATACTTCTCTGGATGTGCTTATAATTACTGGCTATCTATAAAATCCACAAATGCCACGAGCCATTACTTCTCCATCCCTTCCATAAGAAAATTCCGGGAAGTAACACCTTTTAACAACAAGCAAACCTGCCTTAATAAGACAAAAGTCTTGTGCTGCAAGTCCAACTTTCCACTGGCAGCACTTCTGGTTAGTACTGGAAATTCTAAATATCTGATTAAACATTTCTGGAATTTCTGGGAATACACTGAGATGCTGCATGGGCTAGTTCTTTATAAAGGTTTTCAACAAAATAGCTTCTGTTAGGGCTTAAAGGAGCCCCTCCAAATAATCCATCTCCCTAATTTCTTAATGTGGTTCCTTATGTCTCCTAAGCTGGTTCCTTAAATGACTTACGTTCTCTTTTATGAAATGCATAGACAGAAATAAACTGCATATATGAGGAAGGAATGTTCTTCTATCCCACAAAACAAATTAAATACATTGATCCAAAATCACCCCTGGGGTAAATCCGGTGAATTCAGACGAAACGCATGAATTGAGTTTATTAAAGCAGCATTTCTGATATGGGTTGGAAATAGCAGTCAAATGAGGTTTTGCAATAGTAAAATGCTTGTTTATTAGTGATGAGTGAATCACAAAACGTCTGGCGTGGATGTTGAGCTTAGAAAAAGAACTGAAAAAGTCTGAAACCCGATCAGGTCTCTCTGAATCTGTATGTCAGCAAAACTGCCTGGAAGTCAGTCTGAGTCAGGGTTCTCGTTCAGACATACTTCAGAAACATCCAGATTTATAAGGCTGGATATAGACATAGCTCAGCAAGTGCTAAGAAATTTGGGATGGGGAATCAAACTGGTAAATAAACTAGAGCAAACTCGTTCCTAAATTTTACATGATTGTGATCTTTTGGAGATAGTCTCAGTAATCCCTCAACCACACCAAAGCTGCAGAAGGGAATGTAAAAGCAGAGAAAGCAAAATTAGTTCCCAATTCAGACTTAATAAATAAACAATGCAAGTCATTTCCAAGCTTTTCTTTTGTTTTGTTCTTAACCTCTCTGTCAAACCACAAATAGCTTTTCAGATGTCTCTGTATAGAAATCAGCTTTGGGGTTGGAGTAGTATGGTTTTGCTTAGGTTTTGTAGAAAATCTGGGGGGGATAGATATTCCCATTGTGTGTTGGGCCATGGGATTTCTCTTGAGGAGCATGGTGTCAGAGATCCTCTTGATATAATCCTTGACCAGACAGTGTTCTCACTGCTCTGACTTCCCAGTTTCAGCTTCTCAGTTGACCTTAACATTGAAGGAATTGCAGCTACACCTTGGAGAGGAGATCTGTACACAGAGCTCTCTTCCTGGTCTGCCAGGAAGCAAGGCAGGAGAGGGAGCCCAGAAGAGGGCACGGTACTGCATGGTTGGATCCTGTACGAAGAGGATTGATCCTTTAGAGGCTGCTGCACCCCAATAGAAGGGAATTGAGGGAAGAGAATCCCTTTCCCTTCAAGCACCCCAGTTGACTACTCTTTGCAGCACCATTGAATCCATAGGGCCCATTGCTGGAACAGCAAACAGCTCGTGGGTCCGCACCTGCCCACTCTATGCAGGCACACAGGGTTCTTGACCCCAACTTGCAGTGCTGTCCCCTCACATCCCCACATGGTAGCAGGTTTGTCAGGTGCCTTGCACATGTAATGAAAACAAGAGTGTTGCCGGACCCGGTGAGTCATTGGTTCCAGCATCTGAGAGCTAAATCCTGTTACAAAAGTCAGTCTTTAGGGTATCCCACAATGACCCAGAGCGATAATCCTGCTGATAATGAGGCCTCAGCTTAATTCCTGTAGGAATCAGTTTTATAGCAGCAGCAGAGAGCACACTACTTGGTACAGAAGAGATGGTTTTCATCTCTGTTGTCTGTGTTGCTGTGGTTCGAGCGTGATTCAGTGTTCCTATGGACAGTAGGATCCATCCTCGTGAAGCTTTCAGCAAGTTCCTGAAAGGATCATTATTTCGTATTTTTAAGGCTGTGAGCTCTTGAAATGCTCCCTCATCTTTGTGCAGCATTTTGTCAAGCAGATGCCCATGTGGTCACTGTGGTACTTGCCAAGTGTTTTGTTGGGAAGAAGCTCATCCAGCCTTGCAGTGAGAACAGGAGGGAGGGAGAAGCCCTCAACAGATAGGTGCTGCAGGTGTGCAGAAAGGATGGCTCAGTGGTGAAGGCCCTCACTGAAGCAGCAGAGGACCTCTCATATGTCTTTATGCTGCTGTGGGTACCCTGGGAAACCTAAACCAAGTATGCTGCTCTTTGGCATATGTCCTGTTTGTACCTCCAGTTTGATGCTGTCAGGGGACATGCAGGGAAGAGGTTTGGGGTGTGCTTGGATGTTTGGTGATTCCTGCCCTTACTCCTCAGGAGAGCTGTAGGAGAAGCTGTGAGTCTGTTGTGTGTAACTGCAGACTGCACAGTAGCAGCTCTATCACACTTCTTTAAATGGACAATTTTTGGGCCACCCCTCAGCTCTCAGAAGTGCTGCTTTCAACTTAACCCCAGATTTCTCCTATATGCAATAATACTTTTCTAAAGAAATGAATTTAATTCAGGTACTTAATTGGAGCTCTAACATAAGATCCATATTAACATTAAAGAAGAATGTCTGAATTGCAACTTCCAGTTGCATTTCGACAGCATGTAGCCTATTGTAGCAGCCTGCAGGTGGTTCCTCTTCAGAGCTTCCTCAGTGCTGAAGTCCGGAGTCATCAACCCAGACACACTAGGTCCTTTGAGATCAGGACCCACCAGATCCCTCTATACTCTTGTCCAGGATATGGTGTAATGACTGCATGGATTATATTTTCATATGTTTAGGTAAAACAGAGCCCACCTTTCCGGTCTGGAGCAATCTTCTCCTTGCTGGAAGGGTGTTGGCAGGTTCTCTTTGTGCTCTGGCCATGGGAGGATCTTACCTGGCTATCCAGAGAGTCTTACGTGTTCCTAGAGATAAGCAAGGATACTGGTAACCTTCTGGGTAAGTGCTAAAATGTGTTACCTCAAGGAAATACTCATCTTTTGAACCAAAGCAAGTTTGAGTCTTGGGAAGAGAAGTGTGTATCTAAATCAGTGTGTCTCCTGAAGCAATGAATCCCAGCAGTGGGAACAGGAGGATAAAGTCTTGCATTGAATCACAGCCCAGAGGGCTGTACAAGCACTCTGGTGTGTTTTTCAGTGGATGAAATCAAGAGAGAAATTCAAGCTTAACAGGGAGATGTATAGCTAAGCAGTTTTCTTTTTTCATGTGCATCTTTTTCCAGAACCAGAAACTACATTGAGGTACTTGCATTGCAGGAAATCGATCCATTCTTCACTTCTGTCTTCATGTAGCCTGAAAGAAAGTCAAGTTCCGAGTTACTGCACTGGCAGCCTGTGAAGCAGGAGCAGCAGATCCCTCCTGGTGTGCCTTCACCAAAAGGCAAAATTTAAGGTACTCAGTGGCTTCTCTGACGAGCTGCATGAGTCAGTTTGTGGGCTGGAGTCTGGGTCTCCCCGTGACAGGCATTAGTCAGGGTGTTCCTGGCATGTGGCAGGACAGCGGAGAGAGTGCCTGGACCTCGAGGGTCTCGGGTGAGTTCTGCAGCTCCCGTGATCCCTTCTGGAGGTGGCTGCAGTTCAGTACTATGCAAAACGATCCCTCTGCAGAGGTCACGGAGCAGCTTTCGGCTGCCGAGCAGGAGCTGGGAGCTAGGGGGGGGGGGCCCTGAAAAGCGCTCCACAAACATCCATTATTATCCTTGATTAAAGAAGCTATATTTAGATCCTTCCGGGATCAACGGGGCTTCGTTACCAGGAGGACAAGAGAAAGTAGGAACCTATCAAAATGAAATGGAAGTCAAGAGAACAGTGTCTAAGGCAACAAGGCAATTCAGACAGCTCCGCGGCAGCCTAAACACATGACAGACTCAAGCAGCTCCCACCGCTGCCAGCACAACTGCTCGTGGGGGCTGCCAAGAAGCCAGATGCTGCTGCTGGAAAAAATATCTTCCAGAGTTTGGCATCAGGATCCTGTGATTACCATCCAAATGGGAGGAGATGGAGTGGTAGAATGTGAGTTTAGTATTTAGCACCCCAGAACAGTGCAGCAGCCTTTGAAGGCAGAAGAAAAAAGTTCAAGCAAAATATTTTTGCTAAAAATATGTTTGGAGAAATGAGCTTTTTTTTTTTTTAAATAGCAGAAAACCAAACTATTATTAAAACAACGCAAAATATTTTATGTCCCTATCAATTAAATGAGTAAAACCAAAGAGGATTGTGGATTCTTTACTTGAGTAAATTTTGTTAGGGAATGGTTTTATAAAGGTCAGAGCATGAGTTCTTTGTCTCTCCTGTTGTTACTAATGGAAAGTTCCACTGCAGATAGCATCACAGCGACTCCCCTACCCAAGACAAATAGAGATGGGTCGGAGCATTCCCACATAAGTTTGGGAAGGGTTGAATTTAGATCCAAAGCCTGCAGCTAACCCTTCTCCCATTGGCAAACAGAGGCCAAAACCCTAAATCCAAACTAACCCAGGGCGTGGGGGAAAGTTGAGCCCCAAACCACCTGAGCCTGGTTCCAAGTCTTGCAGCTGAAACTCATGTTTGAAGGTATAGCAGTAGAGGGATGGGCCATTTCTTAAGGAGGTTTGAAGCTGGTGCTGAACCTCCTTCTGCTGTCTGACAGCTGTGGCTGATACTTCCATAACCTGGGACTCAGACAGGATTTGGAGTCCCTTCTGTTGGGGCAGGTCTCTCCCCAGCTCACCCGCCTTGCCGAGGCTCCCCAGTGAACATGGTGGTTACGAGTGCTTGGCACATTGAGAAGAGCAGGCGAGGCAGTGCCTGCTCCCCTGGCTGGCTGCACTCACCCCTTTTCTGCACTCCTACATTTCTATATGTGTGCTGATTCTGCTCCATGCCTGGGAATCCTATTATTGTAGTAATAGTAGTAATAATAATAATAATAACCCAAGTGGGAACTCAAGAGACTTACATCTGGAAAGTTAAGACATGAGGGCTGTTCTGTTTTACTTGTATTTTTGGTTGCTTATTTTTATGGCAGATCTGTTTCAACAAATGTTATCTCCTTGCCTGTTTTAATGTCTTGGAAAAGAGGAAACGTAGAAATGAATCTCCCACACTCCACTTCCTGGGCATGTCAGATCGTTCTGGAGGGGAGATGGGCAGAGATGCAGAGAGCATCTCTTCCCGCCCTGGGGGACTTCCTCAAGGATGCTTCAGGTCAGTGCTTTCTCCTTCAGAGAGGTTTGTAAAAGGGAGAAGGACCCTGTGGCTAACCTGTGTGTGTTGTGGAGGGTTCAGGCTGCATCATTCCTGGCCGGTGCTATGCCTCTTCTGGGCACAGCCTGGCCGGTGATGGTTGTCTCCTTGAAGTCTATGAAGATCCCAGGTAACCGCTTACTATATGATTTTCTGGTAGCTTTTTATACGACTGACCACCTGCACTGGTAAATTCAGAACGGATAGGCAAGGAAAGAGAGGCTTGTGTTTTGATTGTCTAGAGCTTAATAATGCTGATGATAGGATCGAATGTTTATGGGTCAGAATCAGGAGAAGGCCAACAAGGCAGACACCACAGTGAGAGTCTGTTCTAGATCACCCAGCCAGGATGGAGAGGCAGATAAAATGATCTATAAGCAGCTGGGAGAGGTCTCACAGTCGCTGTCCCTTGTTCTCATGGGGGACTTGAACTTACCAGATGTCTGCTGAAAATACAATACAGCAGAGTAAGAGCAGTCTAGGAGGTCCCTGGAGTGTGTGGAAGAGAACTTCCTGACACAGCTGGTGAGGGAGCCAACCAAGGAAGGTGCCCACTGGACCTCTTGTTTGTGAACAGCTAAGGACTGTGAGTGATGTGATGGTTGGGCGCAGCGATCATGAAGTGATGGAGGTTTCAGTTCTTAGAGAACTAAGGAGGAGTCAGCAGAACTGCTGCCTTGGACTTCTGGAGGGCAGGCTTTGGCCTGTTTAGGAGCCCTGTTGACAGAGTCCCTTGGCAGGTTTTCCTGAAGGGCAAAGGGGTCCAAGAAAGCTGAACATCCTTCAGTGTCCAAAGGAAATCTTCACCAAAAGAGTTGTGAAGTATTGGAGCAGGAAAGTGCTGAAGTCACCATCCCTAGTGGTATTTTGAAGAGACATGTGGATGTGGCACTGAGGAACATGGTTTAGTGATGGACTTGGCAGTGCTGGGTTAATGGTTGGACTTGGTAACTTAAAGGGCTTTTCTAACCTATAAGAGTCTATTCACCCACGTGTGGCTGATATTTCAGTCCTCACCACATCCTGTTTGGACATACGTTGTTGTTTCATAAGGCTGTTTGACTTGGGAGGTGGGAAAAAGGAAGTGTCTTCAGGTGGAATGACAGCAGGATGCTGACACACAACTCTGGTGTCCCGTAATTGACACAGGACATCAGGACAGATCTGCTTTCCCAGCCCTCAGCTGGGCCAGGAGCTTTGATGGGAATGATCTGAGTGGTCAATGTAGGATGGTGCATTTAACAAAGTGGAGAACATGGGTGGTATCTTACCTCACAGACTCACCATCACTTGGTCATGTTTGTGGTAGTGGGATATAGTGTTGGTGCTGGCTGTGGGTGGGCTATGCCAACATGGCTTTTTACTACATGTGTTTTACTACAAGCATTTTATCTGGTCCATTTAACAGGTAGGACTTCTTTTCCCCTGACACCCAGCATTGTAAAGGAGAGAATGTATTCTCTGTCTCTGCACTGTCACCTCTCTGGGTTTCTCCCATGGTTGACCTGCGTGTGTTCAGAGGCATGGGTGCCCTCTCAAGCTCAGGCTGAGGTTTTGAGCTTTAACTCCTGCCTTCCGTAAATGTTATTTCAGCACTATCAACAGTAACTCTGTTTCTGCTATTTCTGAATCCATAAAGAGTTGAAATCATTTGTTCTTCAGCTCATCTTTAAGTCCTTCATGGTGATGTTATTCAAATGACTAACTTAACAAAGGCTCCTGGAGCTCCCTACATCATAAAGCTTCTCTTCAATCACTAATTTTGACCTGGAGGTTCAAGTAAAATGACACATAATGCTATTCTGGCATCCGGTATGTACGCCAGCCACTGGAAATGTAATTTGGATGTGTTTCACAAGGAAAGCTTAAACTGCTAGGATAGTTTAAAGGAATGGCCAGGTTTTCTAGTATTTTGAATAGGTTTTCAGTTGAACTTTGGGGACGAAAAGATGGGGAATGAGCCTTTGCAGCACTGAACCAGCCACCTGCCTCTCTAAGGAGCACCCTCCATGGTGGCTGCTGGAGGATGCTGTGCTCTATGCTTTTTCCAGCCATGCAGGACATCTGGATACCGTATGTGAGGCTTTCTGGTGGTGCCTGCAGGTGCTGAAGAGTCTTAGCTGTAAATGTACTTGTCTGCAGTCTCTTGCAGTAAGAGGCATGATGTCTCTTGAAATAACTTCTGAAATCAAGGTGCTGTACGAGTTGGGTTGTTTCAGTGCTGGCATATTTGGGCCACTTTGAAGAGGTGCCATAGCTAAACTCCTTCCTGGTCAGTGTTTTTTAACATCAGTCATAGATGCTGAGTGTATTACAGACTGAGGTTTAGGACTTCAACATCTTCATGCATTACCTTCTAGTCAAAACTGTGAATCTGTGGACATGGTTGAGTTACTGTGGGATTAATTTAGGTATTAACTATCAGCATCTCAGCTGCTATTCAGTCGTAGAATCCCAGCCTGGTTTGGGCTGGAAGGGACCTTAAAGCTCATCCAGTTCCAACCCCTGCCACGGGCAGGGACACCTTCCACTAGAGCAGCTTGCTCCAGGTTCTGTCCAACCTGACTTTAAACCCTTCCAGGGATGGAGCATTCACAGTTTCCTTGGGCAATGCGTGCCAGGGCCTCACCACCCTCACAGTAAAGAACTTCTTTGCCCATCCTTGCTTTTCTCCTGGAGTGAAAATACATGAGCTTTTGTTAACAGATAACTACAAGGTGCTGTAAATTAAGTTTACACAATGGTGTAAATTGTATTTATCTCACTGTAACTTCTCTGTGTACCCACACTTCTTGCAAAATTTCATACCTGGATGGGTCCACGAGACTACACAGGGGACATGAAGGGAAAAGCTGTGCATGATTCATGGTACAGGACGTTTATACCCTCAGAATTGGCTGATTTAATCTCTTCCCATCGGTTTACTTGGCGCAAGTAGCCTATTGTGCAGTAAGCCAAGCCAGCATTAGTTTCAAACCACGTGAGATCTGGGATACTTAAAATCAGGAACCACAGGTTTAAATCATATATCTCAACTTAAGACAACATGCAGCAAGTCAAAGTTTATCCTTCTGAGCAGAAAGGTAATGCAACACATAGCCCCAGAAATGTGCAAAGCCAGAGCCAAGCAACAGTGAGAGCTAAACCAGACATTGCCTTTGCCAGCTGAGGAAGATGCCTTCTCTGGGCAGCACTGTGGAGATGTTGGGTGCTGCCTGTCTCATCTGCTGGGAGAGGAAGGGACCTCTGTTGAGGGGTCACCAGTCCCCTCAAGAGTTTGACTCTCTTCCAGATATGGCTCAGGGATGATGCCCTCCTGAAGCATTTGAAAACTCAGGAGGTCTCATTTCTAACTCTTTAAGTAGTTTAATTCCTACTGGCACAACCCATTGCCGTTCATTACAAACATGTTTTATTGTGTATTGTGTTACAGACAAGAACTAATTTCAGGAACTGGTGATTACCTCCTTGTGTTTGTGTGTTGGCATTTGGATGTGTAGAAGATCGAAGCTCACCTTCCTGACATGCTGTATTTCTCGTGCTTCTGTCTGAGGAACATACCTTTATTTTAGCTGTATCTGGAAACAGTTGTATCAGTTTGGTTTGCAGGTATCATACAGAGACAGAATCTGCTTGAACTGCGAAACATAAGCCTTTAAGGCACACATACCAAGCACTTAAGGCAGTTATAGTGTCCTCGTTTCCTGGGAAGCAGGACTCTACTCATTAGGTGCAAGTCACCTAGACTGAAAAGCCACTGGTCATTCCCTCAGGTCATCAGCTCCAATTACCTTAGCAAAATAGGATCACCCATAACAACCTAAGTAAATCAGGAAGTCACCGAACAAGGGAAGTAATTACAGCTTCTTTCAGTACTGAAAAAGCAACCTGTTCTTTTATGACCCATCAAAACCATGTGTTTGCCTTTAGTGGTTAAAATAAAGGGTGTGCAATTTGGGAATAATCCAGCTATGAAGTTTCCTTAGTAATTGGCAAGTCCTGAAAGGTTTTTCACTCCTGCAATTTAAAGGTGGTGAGCATGAGATTAATTTAATTTTCTTTTAGATTAGCCTTTAAGGGACACCGCAGTATCAAAGAACGACATTTTCGAACAGTGAACCCACATCTCATCCGTTTGACATGAAGTTTATTTTGTTAACTACCTTTAAATTTCATTTATGATGTGATTTACTTATGCTGTAAACCAGAATGTCAGTCACCAGCTCTAGCAAACATGAAGAATTTGAATTATATTTACCATGTACAGGAGAAGGTCTAGCGTGTTACTCAGTGTTAGCATTATCAGTTTACACAACTCTTGTTTTTCAGTCTTCAACACACCCATTCACTTGATTCAGATTCACCTGGTTCAGGGTAAAAAAAAGTATTTGTAATAAATCTACATGTGATTTTATAAAGCATTTTGCAAACGTTCAGAGTGCAGGCACATGTCACTGGTTTAATGGAGGGAGCTTCTGTAAATCTGAGCATGAAATGTCTATTCTTGATTGAACTGAAGGTCTGATTGCACATGGTACTCAGTGCTGGGCTTAGGCTGAGCCTATGACTACAGTGGCTGAAGGCAGTGGGATGACTCTGTGTCAGATGATGCGAGTCCCTGCCCCAGGGCCAGGATACAGGACTCTTGGTGCTGGGGGAATGTTTGTCACCTAAATAGCAGATCTTTCACTCTTTTTTCTTGGAAGATGCTTTAAAAAGAATATGAAGAAATACATTAGGATACTGCTCAATTTTAATTTAAAAATCCAGTAATTGGGTTATCATGTTCTGCATTTAGAATTTGTGTGTCAAATTTTCAATGTCCTT